>JAOWBG010000015.1:102664-129062 GCA_028566255.1 Geranium maculatum
GGTAGCCACATATAGCTTTTCACTTTTTACGTCCAGCCGTATGCTAAACCTTACGAAGAGGTTGCTTTGTTATTTGTGCTTTCTACTTTCTACTGTTGCAAGGGAGGAGAAATACTAGAGGAAGAGAAAACAGTTACGACAGCAAAACTTTCAGAAAAACTAGCAACCTTAATAGACTTTGGTTCTGTCGCTTGAAGAAAGAAAAGAAAGGTCTGCGAACCTCGGCTAAGAAAGAAAAGAAATCAAAGGTAGAAAAGCTAACAAATCAAAGGTAACAAATATTAGGATCAGAATCGAACTCTAACTCTAACTAAGTTTAGAGGTTTTCCCTAGTGTGTCCTCACCTCTCTCTACGGTCGAGCACCATAGGGACCTTGGAAGAGAAAGACGAGAGTGAAACTAAGAGGTATTCCTTTCTTAAGTAAGCATGCAATCCAAGCTAAGCAACAAATTAAGCATGAAATCCTCTCCTTTCAGTCGAGCGTCTCCAATCCTCTTCACTTCGTTCGAGAAATGCCTACCTCAAATAGTAAAAGCTCTCTATCTTCCTTAACTTTCGATAGATTGTATTAATGCCCGGGTACCTAGATTAGATAGACGAATAAAGAGAGGTTCGAAGAGCAAGGGCTGCAGTCCTTACCTTGGTTTTTTCTATCTCTTTTGGTTACTCGAACGAAGAGGAAGGGGTGTCTACTGTCACAGAGGAAGAGAAATAGGGAGAGAGAGAGATACTTGAGGTTGCAAGATTGAGATTGAGGAAAGTTTATGCCAGCATAGTGGAAAAGCTAGCAACACCATTTTCGCTAGGTCCGGAGGTGCTCGACTAAAAGGAGAGGTCTAACGAACCTTTTGTTTAGAAACCTAGGTAACAGCATTTCTTTCAACAAAAGCTCATTCAACTGTCGTATTTGAGAGAAAAGTTAGGAAATTAGAAGTATTTGCGAGATTAGTTAGGAAATTAGTCTTTCGATCTTACTCGCCAAGGTTAGGAGACCTAGGTTCGCAGACCTAAGGGTGCACTAAGAAAGATTGCTACAACGAGAAAAAGGAATAGACTGATTGGGAAGAGACTGATTGTACTAATTAAGCTAGAAATCTTGTTTCTCAACTAAGAAATCCTGTTTCTGCTAATCCAGCTTCTGTAGTTTCTAAAGCTCCCGTGTCTCCAGTTTCTAAAGCTCCTGTTCCGTAAGCTCAAGTTTCGTAAGCACCTGTTTCTCAACAAATCCTGTAAGAAAGCTATCCTGTTTCTTAAGTTCTCAAGAAAGCAAGAAATAGAAATAATTAGGAAAACTCCGGATCTTCATCTTCTTATCTTGTTTGTGGAAACCGGTGGTCAACAACACATAGTATCCTGTCTCTTTGTCCATGAAAATGTCCTGTATCACCATCTGAGTACCCTTGAGTTGGACCATCCCATGAGTCTCATTTTAGGTGCCATAAATCCCTCTCATTTCTAGTTTGATCAGATTTAGATGTTGACTGACATGTTTGATTATTGATTTACGCAGAAAGAAAAGGAATAAAAGCAAATCAAAGAAAGAAAAGTGAGCTACTTGAGGTAAAAAGTGACTCGAACGAAGTGAAGAGGGAGGCATTTCTCGAGCAAAGCAAAGCTAAGAAAAGGAAACAAATCAAAGAAATCAAGAAAGCAAGTTTCTAAAGTAAGCAACTAATTAAGAAAGCTAGAAATCAACAAATAGAAATACCTCTGCTCTCTCCCGTCCGTCCCTGTCTTCTTCTTCTTCACACTCAACTCAAATCTTAGTTCTCTCTAGGCCCTCCACCAGGGCTGCTACTCTCTCTCTTTCTTCAAGTTTGACTCTCAAATGTCTTTTATCGTATATAGAGAAGTCAGGCTGAGAACTGAGAAGTCTGGTTTTCTCTCCTTGTTTGATCTCCTTGAAAGTCCACAAAGATTTCCTTTTTAGATTGAGAAAGTTGGGCCCAGGCCATAGCGCAGGTACCCCCTTCCTAAAATCTTGAAAGAAATCATTGGATGGATGCCCGGGAGGATCGAATTGTTGTAACCGAATTGATAATTGAATTGTTTCGGTCAGTGGCCATAATGGTTTACTGACACAAAGGGAGGGATTGGCCAGTGGTCAGAAATGAGGGACATCCAATGATGTGATGTAACCGCCCCATACCCGCTCTTCACCCCGACCCAAGAGCTGCTGTCACTACCCGAACGAACTCGACATTCCTGTAGGAGGAGAACGCAGAAAGAGGCAAGCGAAAGGCGAGGGATGCCCCGACTAGCAAGGGATGCCCAGCTAAAGAGCTGGATGCCCAGCAATAGCAATGGAAGGTAGGTTGTGGCAAGGTTGCTCTCCTACAAACAAATCTTCACTATTTCTTTTCTAAACGGAAGTTGGGAAAGTAGGCAAGCAAATTGCTCTCTTTGTACCAAGGAAGACCTTGGGATAAAAAATACCAAGGTTCGTTAGACCCCAAATTCCTCATCAATGCGAAAGAGAAAGGAATACCTCTTCGTTGAACTCGGACCGCTACTCTTCCAAATAGAGATAGATAGGAAAACGAAGAAAGCAGTAGCGAAAGGCAAGGGAAGGACCGGAGGACTAGGTTGCTGGTATGCTGTAGCCCTAGCCTAGCGTTTTGTTTTCGTTTTGCTTGCTCTGCCGTTTATCCCAATTAACAATTAAGCCCAAACACGGAGGAATAAATACCCGTCATTGTTCCTTTCTTTTTATCCGGGTAATAAAAATAGGGGCACCTAATTGGAGGCACCTAACGAAAGGCACCTAACGAACGTGGTTGTTTTTACCTCCCTATACAGTCGAAAGAACAAAGGTGAGGACACACTTACTCTTCGCTCCTCTGTTGAGTCACTTTGTACCTCTTCACTTCGTTCGAGCAAGAGAAATCCTCAGAGAAAGGTTAAACTAGAGAAACAGTTGCTAAAGCATGGAATCTCGTTTCTGAAGTAAAAGCTTACTCGACAGTTTTCCTTAGGAATTTCTCCCATTTTCTAACCTTGGTTTTTATCCCGTCGTGTTAATAAACCTTAGGCTCAATGGTAGAGGAAGAGAGAAAATACGACAAATTTGCTAGGTTTTCTTTCTTTGATTTCAGATTTCTTTGTTGAGGGTTGAAAAAACTCGACTAAAAGGAGAGGGAACACGTAAGTTATCAGTTATTTCTTTGTTTGTTCTTATCTTAGTCAGACAAACCAACAATAAATGCGTTATTTAGCACGTTTACATACCCAGCAATGGAATACCTTAAAAAAGGGTATGGAGGTGAAGTCTTAGCCTCGGATGAGGTACAAAGTTCTCGAACGAAGTGATGAGGGGGGAATATAGACACTGGGAAAGGAATCATGGGAGTCCGCCCTGGGATGGGAATAAAGGGAGCCTTACGTGATAGGGCCCTGGAGGAGAATGGGAATAATGGTAGTACGCCCCAAGATTGGATTGGAATGAGGGGAAAGAATGGAAAGATAAATGGATGAGCGGAGCCCTATGTGCTGAGAATAAGAGGAGCCAACAAACTAAAAGATACCCGTGGGAAAGCATGGGAGCCCCAAGCCTATGTAATAGTATCCACCCTTAGAAGATAGTTTATCATCACCCTACCGATGAGTCTGGAGGAAAGACTGGTTAATAAGGCAACCCCTCTACCTTGAATTCATAACTTGCATAATGAGTTGCATCGACATGTTTGCCCGTGATCTAATGCCCCTTTCCCACGCCACCAATCGACGAATGCTGAGGAACGAGTGAATCAACTGATGCAACCAACCACAATACAATACACCACCCGAGCAACTACCCAACACCCGAGAAGGCGGAATAATGCCAGGAAGTGACCAAGCAACTCCAAATGAAGAAATAAAGAAAATTGAGAACTCGATCGAAGGGAAGGCTTGAGTTCAGAGACGAAGATAAGGCTTGGTGGCTTGCGAGGAAAGACTAGCTAACAAGCGAACGAACAAGAGCTCCTACTCGTGTTCCTGCTCCAGCTCCTATATCAGAAGCTACATATGCTCTGACAAGACGCTTTATATTCTCTACTGCTCTCCTATTATTATTCCTACTGCTACTCTTAGTCCTCCCATTAACTACAGCCAAGACTCCGCCTCTATCTCCTATGCCCCCTTCTTTTGTCATTTTGAATCGTTGATTGCTTGTGGTGATTGCGGTTCCTTTGTTTGTGTTATACCGGTTTCCTTTCCTGCATTCCTTCCTAAAGGCAGGACTGGGTGGGTTAAGTTGCTCCCTCTTTCCTCTGAGCTACAAGAAGGTCTCCTTCTCTAGGGAAGTAGCTTGGCTGGTTGGACCAAGATTATTCCTTCAGGGGGTTACTTTGTTCAATTCAATAAGGGTGATACCTTAAAGTCCCTCCTAGCTTCTCGAGGTCTCAACGAGCCTTCTCTCCATTCCCAAGTAATGGGATAGAGTCCGGCCTTTCGTAATCCTTTCTTTGAGGTTATTTCTATCTCTTTAGAAGTGAAGAGGTGAGGACACACTTGAAAGAAATCCCTCTCTCTTTGCTCGAGAAAGAAACCCCTTGGTAAAGATTCCCAAGTGTTAATAAAACCCCTCTATTTGTGTTTTTATTCCTTGGTTTTTATCCCAAGCGTCGAAAGACCTTGGTCAAAATGTACAAGGGCCACAGTCCTTGGTTTTCCTATCTCTTTCTTTTAGGAAGAGGCAGTGGCATCTCAATTGTCGAAAGTTTATGCTCATATAGCGAGAAAACCTTACTCTCCTGTTTTACCTAAGGTTTATCAACACTTGGGATAAAAACCTTGGCTTGTGTACAGGTTGGAGGAAGAATCACAGCAGCAGAGCAAAAGAAGACCTAACCTCGGTCGGAGATAGCAGCTCATGAACTGCCCTGCTCGAAGGGTCGTAGCCCGCCTAGCTGCAGAGGAGAAGTTTGACTTCCGAGAGCTGATCCTAGCTTGGACTGATCTTTGACCCTAGCTCAAGGCGAAAGGATACTTAGGTTTTTCTCCCTTCTTCTAAATGGGATCTTCCTCACCGGCAAGTGCCCCTATTGGGCTGGAACTGGACCTTAAGGCAACTTATAACAGTAGAAGTCAGAACAATCAGACTCACCTACATCCTCCGATCTAGGATGACGCAGCTAGGAATCGCGCAACTGAGAAAGAAGCATGACCGGTTGAGCTCGAAGAACAAGAAACGGAAGCACGCTTTGGAACAATCACAAAAAAAGGGTGATTTACTTTCTTATTCTTTCTACCTTTTCCTCCCATGACAAGATCTTAGCACTGCCGAAGTCCTATTCAGGGGGTGGTATACAAATGGTTTGGTTTACGCACGAACAAAGATCTTTATACTGGAGCTCTTTTCTGACTGACTATTCATCCCTTCTCTTTCATAACAGGTCGGCTCGCTCCATCTACAACCCCCAGTGGAAACCAAGTCTTTCATGGTTTCTTCATGCTTCATCTCGTCTCACTCATCATTTGTCGGGATTCTTTGGAGGGAGTCAGCTCTTTGGCTCGGACGGGACACGTCCAAAAGTTTTGGATACTCTACGGGTTTCGAAGTTGACAGGTCTAAACGAACCTTGGCATCGGTTCAGTTCACTCGAGATCAGTGCTCAATGCTCTACTCAATCGGTATGGGCTCAAGGCTCAACGCGATAAGGGATCATAGGGAATGGGATCGATCTAAGCTAAGGTATGGGCTCCACGCTCTACGGTATTCAGTACAAGGCGATCAAGCGAAATGGAGATGAAAAGGAGGGCGGTGGGTGAAAAAAGGTAAGTAGGGTATAAGGTTAGGTATCGATCACGATCTGGATCTGACTCTGTCTTTCCATACGCTTAAGGTGACTGACGCTCAGTGCACCTCCATTCAGCTAAGCTGCAAAGTAGGCAAATGGAGGGGAAGAGAGTATCTTTATTGGCAGTTTGTCTGATAGAGGCCCATCCCAGTCCCAGTATCCGCATTGGTTCCCAGAGATTCGTTTCGAAAGAGAAGAAGGAGTATTATGTCTGTCAATCCAAGCTACTAGGTTCGGTGAAGAAAGACCTGTCTTGAAATATTTTTCTGTCTCAGTTTTCAGGGGTATATTATCTTCTATAGTACCAGATGTGTGTGATTAGATAGAAATAGAATGATTTCATCCCGAGGTGCTGCATACCTATTTACTTTATCTGCTTTCCCGGATTGAGAGATTCTAGATGAGCTAAACGAAGGGGATAAGGCACTTAAGTAGGGCTACTTTAGGAGCGAGGTTTAGAGGCGGACTTTCAAAAGTTAGGGTATTAGGCAAGATCTTCAGTCTCATGTTCCAAGCTTCTTCTAGTGAATGAGGTCCTTACGGACCCTAGGTTAAGGCAAGACCGTGGTTAAGGTGCTCAAAGAAAGGTAGGTGGTTCAGGTAGTGATCACTCTTTTATTAGAAACTTCTATATAGAGTTGTTATGAGAATCCATCTCCACCTATCTTGCTTGTGCCCTTCTTCTTACCAAAGCATTCCGGCTTTATTCCAGGTCTCACCCTGTGAAGCAAAGTCGGACAAGGAGGAAAGACATAGGAGTTGGAATTGATAGGGAACCGTAGCCAAGTGGCTAAGGCATGAGTCTGCAAAACTTCTATTCGTCGGTTCGAATCCGACCGGTTCCTACAGCCCCATTCCACCCAACATTTTTTTACATGGTTTTTTTGGGGCCCCGGATCAAGGGTTCAAAGCTGAGAGTGATTGGAGTGATACTTTCTTTTTTCAAATTCCAATTTCATTCATTGATATTGATACATAATACAATATTCTATTATAGGCTGGCGGGTCCCTAAGCCTTTGAGTGCACACCTTTCAGCTCTTTTCCAAGTCAAATCCAATCTCTTTATTAAGTAAGCAAGCTTGAGTTTCCATTACGAAGTAGACAGGTATAGGCTCGTAACCTCGCACTAAGGATAACTGCTATCTGCTGCCCTAGCCATCCATAGTGAAAGATCTTTGGAAATGCGTGTCTTAAGCATAGTCGGCCAACTCAATCTAACTAACTAAATAGCCTAGTGGCATGATGACTCTTCCAAGCTATTAAAGTACCAGAGTTCATTCGGGTTGCAACCGCTAAAACAGAAACTGAAGGACATGAGACCTTTCGAAAGCTTTCAAAATGAGTGGGATCTCTCCTTGCCTAGTAAAGAATAGAAGGCTTCTTCCCCAAGAATGAAAGCAGGATGAACCTCGGGATATGCCTTCCAATTTCTCATTTTCTGGACAGCGACTCCGGTTCGAAAGGAAAAGCAAGGAGAGCCTTTACTTGGATTACTAATCAACTGAAACTCCGGAACTGTGATCAGCTGTTTCGGGGAGGGCGGATTCTAGTATAAGAAGGTAAGGTGCCGAAGGCTTGTCTAATTGTTTTTGGAAAGGATGTTTTTGGTTTAGAGAAAGCTAAGTACGGGTTTAAAAGAGGTAAACGGGTAGTAGGAACTTTATCACTATCAGGCTTATGTTCTACTTCATAAAGATAATCTATTTTACTAGCATTGGATTTTCTAAGGTTGAAGGAAGGAGTGCGAACTAAAGTAGTAGTACTTTCCATGGTGTGTTAAGTATACTAGAAACCTAGACAGTAAACCTTAACCCTTATTCAACCTTCAAAGTATCAGAGTAACAGATCATCTCCCTAGAACCACAAAGATTCATGATCCACAAAGGACTCAAGATATACATAAGCTCATCGAGGAGTGCCTCAGCCAGGAAAAGTCATTCTACAGCCCCCATCCTGTTTTCTAGCGCCATTGACAACATGACTTACTTCGCTCTGCTCATCCTTATGAATGAAAAGGGGCGGATTTCACTTGACTTTAGTAGAGAGGTTCGAAGAGCAAGTGTTGTTAAACCTAGCGAAAATAGTGGAGTAAGAGAGAAAATACTTCCAATTTGCTAACTTTTATCTAAAATACTACAAAATAGTAAGCTTTTCCATACGATACGGCTGGCTCTAATAGAAATCAATATGCAGCTACCTTGTGAAAACAGTAGAATGTAAAACAGTAGAATCAAACCTAAAAACTGAGTTCGAGTGAGATTCTGATCAAAATCTTTGTTACCTTCCTTTTCTTTGTTTGTTAGCCGATAGAGAACTTTTCGCATCTTACGTCTATTGCTTTCCCCGGTCATAAAAACAATCCTATAGAGCACTTTGTTATTCTTACGTCTATCTTGGTACCCGGGCATAAGTCCAATCCGAGATAGCATTTCTCGTACCTCAACCTGTCGGTCTTTCCAAGCTCATATAAATTGCCAATTTGCTACCTAAAATACCGGTAAAACGCAAAGATTTGGATTGTTTTCTAGACGGTATAATAATTACATACTATATGATATGAATCTCTACACTCCATTCCATCTAGGGTGATTACTTACTTTTACTAAGGAAAGGAGAGTCAGGTTTTGCACTATGGGTGAGTAGCGCTTTTTCCTCTATCTATGTCTATTGCTTATCCCGGACAGAAACACAATCTCTTTAAAGAAAAGGAATAGAAAGAAAGCGCTAGGGAAGCTTCCTCTGTGACAGTAGAAAGAACCTCTTCACTTCGTTCGAGTAATTCTCTACCTCTGAGAAAGGAAAGGTTTCACTTGAGAAACAGGGTTAGTTGCTTACTTTCAAAACTTGATTTCTTGCTTTCTTTTTAAACTTTATAAACTTTGGTCAAACCAAGCTAGGTCTTCAATCCTTTATTTGCTTCTTTTGTTGAAAAACCTAGTTCACTCGCTTAGAGTTCTGTCTTTAAATAGTCAAACTTCTTTTAATAGTCAAACGAAGAGGTTCCAACGTCTATGCATTCTTTCCCTGTTTACAGTTACAGTTGGAAAAACAACTCTATTTGATATTTGAATGAAATATTGAGTTCACCAATGGAAACAACTAGTCAAATCCCGCCCTTGATACCGGAAACCCACCTAGGAAAAACGACCACTACATGGTGAAGTCTGTTCCTACGCCTACTCCCGCCCAACTCCAGTAACAGTAACTTGTTTACGGGTAACAGAGCCAACAGGTTAGGTTCCGGTCTTTCTTTCAGAACCTCGCTCGGGGACTCTTTCGTGCTTGCTTGGGGTTCTTGCTTTTTTGCTGCTGGCCTAGCTTGTTTCAGATTCTCTAGTCTTCCTTTAGCTTTGCAATTTAAACTCAGTTCGATGGCCCGAAGCTACTGCTCATGGGCCCCCGTTTCCCGTTCTAATTAGAAATAGAACCTTACTTAGATCAGGCGAGGGCGAGACCGAATAATCAAAACAAAATAAAATGTCCCCTACCCTAATGCTTGTCGTGGGATTACTTGATGTAATCTTAATATGTGGTTCAGGCGAATCATTTGATAAAGAAAGAAGACCTGCGGTTAGTGCGATTGGTTTAGGTCAATATCTAGGTGCCAGGTTCCTAAGTTGAGAACTAAGAAATTCCATTTCTTCTATCAGAGCTGGTTGATCTCCAACTCCTAGAAGCATTCCTTTATAGGGCAGGTCAGGTAGAAGGATAGAAAGAAGACTGTATAGATAGCCTCTCGGGGCAAAGCTTCACTCTCACTCTCTGACGTTCTTTCGCAAAGTAGCTCGACTCCAGAAAAGTCCAAAAGAAGTGAACTCTAAATGCACTGACTTCCCAGACTCATCACCTGTTTCCACCACTTTGCTTCAATAAAGCGATAAAAGAAAGTGGGCCCGGTCAAAAGCAAATTTGGATGGTTTGAGCCGCCCTCAATGGTCTGCTATTTCGTTCGTTGTAGCAGAGCGAATAAGGTGTCATTCTCAGTCGAAATTCCTTGTATGGTATGAAAATGGCATTAATGAGTTGGAGTAAATGCTAATAACATAAAAGTCTCTGATGTTCTTTTTGACCTGTGGTTTGGCTGCCAAAAAGACCACATGGGTTGGGTGAAGGCACAGTTCTATGTTATCAATTTCCAACTGGCGGTTCTTTCTGGTCTTTTTCTTCTCTTCCTATCAACACACCAATATAGGTTTTGGTACGAAGTACCGGAGTGTGACATCCGCTTTTTTGAGTCTATCTTTCATAGAAGTAGAAAACGACCCCTTTCTGAATTCATTTTAAATTGAGTTAGCAGTCTGGTCTTGTTCCGCTCGGACGCCTTTATTTTGTCCTGATAGAGCGGCGCGGGTCGGCGTTTGGCGAATTCATCTGCCTAAAAATCTCATAGATAGAAGGAAATAGATCCAATTGAACCCACACCTTACTGTAGGAAGAGGTCGGATTGCCTAATAACCAATACTACTTGCCAGTTCACTAAAGCTAAAGGTCAAGAATATAATAAAAAAAAAGCGTATGTCATTAAAATACTTTTATCAAAGAAAAGACCTCATGTCAATATATTTCATTGCCTAGGAAGGATCACACTGACTTGTTTTTTAGTACTTGAAGTGCAATTAGGTTTCAGGTTTGACTTCTCTTTCCGGGTGGTAGAGCAAGTTCTAACATCCTATCCCTGTGGGAAAGAAAGATCTGGCTTAGCTCATTCACTCCTAAACTCATGAAAGAAGGGTAGGCGGAAGAGGAATCAGTTCTAGTTCAAGTGACTTTGACCAAATAGAGTATCCATTCCGTATAGGGGAAGGAAAGGCTCTCGCAGTAGTTGTTCTAAACAGGCATTAGACAAAGAAAGATCAAGGCGAGACGGTTTATAGAATCCTTTCAGGGAGCGGTTACAGTGAAGGTTTTTCATAGGGCGGAGTGCTAGTTCTGTCTCTTGGGCTGATCAGAGAGTTCGTTCCTCTAAGCCCCGGTGGAGGGCCCTTACGTAATAGGCGTGGAACAATTCTTCTTTTTCCTTTCATTGCACTATTGAAATAAAAAATAACGTACAATAATGTTTTCTTCCTGTAGCTACCTAGATAGGGCAGCACTTAGCTCAGGACGGAACACTCGCCGAAACGGGAAGCCCGTAGGCCACCTATTCTTGTACACAAAAGATTCTGGACTCAGATATGGTGCTACTCTTTCTTTTAGGCTCAATAGCATACTAGTGCATGCCTTATCTCTCTCTCGCTCTCCATTCAACTACCAGACAAGCAAGGACACTCGGAGAGAGAACTTCAACAAGATAGAACGTTCCGCCTTCCTCTTGCCGTCTCCGTCTGTAGGTCTTATGTACCTTAGTCTTGGGAGCTCAGCTTAGCTCAGCACCGAACACTCGAAGAAAGGGGAAGCCCAACAACCGACTTCGGGAAAGAGCTCCAGAAGAAGTTAGCCGTAGGACATCTTCTCATATCTGGTGCTTCTCTTTTACCCTAGCTCAGGAGAAAGAAGCAGGTTTCATTATCCATAGACTAAATAGGGCATGAAGGACGCCAAAGCAAACTCACTTCGTTCGAGAAAGGTGTCTATCTATTTTATTCAGTTAAACCAATGATTCGTTCTTGGAGCAGATAGCAACAACCATATTTTTCATCAGACATGCGTCTTTTTTGTGATTTTCCAACAATGACAAGTCTTTATTAAACTCTATGGAATGGATTATTTACTTTCATTATAATGGAAATTTTTTGATGTAGTGAGCAATAGCAATCAATATAGTAGGCGCTCTTCTGTGCTCTGGTGGTTCGCTGTTCAAGAATTCTTTTTCATACCATCCATACAGTGTTTTGATCTAAGATTTCCAAATTCTTCCTTTTCCTTCCATGTTTCGTTTCAGCAGTAGCATATTGTTTCATGGAGCTAAAGAAGAAAAAAGAATATGGAAGAAAGAAAAAATCCACGACTCTACCACCCAGTCCATTCTGTTCCACTTAATCCCATGCCCACATATCTTTCCGGCTAACTAAGGAATGGAAAATCTTTCTCCTTGTTACATGAATATCCTATTTTTTTTTCATCCGGGAAAAACCATCTTTTTCTCAACAATGTCTTTGTCATTTGTGATCCAATAGCGTTCCGTTAGAATAGAACAGATTTTTTATATAAATACTGATAACTCTCGAATGGAAGTGTAATAAATATAACTAACGGAAAGATCCATCATATTTTTAATGAACTATTGGTTCTAAGCCATCTCTGGCGATTAATCAACAATTCGATCGAAGTGCTTTTCTTGCGTATTCTTGATAAACACCAGCGTTTAGAGATGTATAGGAGGATCTGTTTGGGAAGTAAGAAGCCCCTTTGTGACATCTCTTCATCTGTGCAGCAAAGAATTCTCGATGTGAAAACACGGATAAAAAGGGGGGGCTGATCTTTGAGAATAGGAAAAAGAGTGGATCTGCGGTCCCAAATGAATTGGCTTATTCGAAAAAAAAAGCCTTGTGTTCTTTGTTGTGGAAGATCTATCTCGTGTCTGGTACTGCATGGTTCCCACTCTGCAATAACTCAAAATCATTCTCTTGATTGAAGCTCATCCTCTTCAGCAAATACTAAAATGATCCACTTGCCCCGAACCGAATCAAAATGACCCGGCCCAATATAATAGGGAAGAAATCCAATCTTTTCAAATTCATTGGGCCTTTCGATACAATCAAATAGAAAGCACCAGAGGTTTGCAAACCACCATATTCTAATTCTATACTATAGGAGCCCAGCCCCCACAAACTATGATGTGAATAAATCCTGTTCCTGTTGTGGCTAATAAAAGAGGGCTTCCCCTTCTTCAACAAACTCCGATTCATCTTTTTCATAGAGAAATCTCTGATCAACGATAGAACAACGGACCATTTTGCATCATATCTATAATAAAAGGGATATGGATTCCTCGGTTCGGGCCGAAGAAGCAATGTCACTCGATCATTATCAAACTGACTGTAATCTTTTTTTCTGTCCGCGAGGAGCCAGAGCGAGCGCCTTCTACTTATATTATAATAGGCGGCCATGAACTAGATCATATAATCATTCTCAACGAGTCCATAAGAAGTGTTCGAGTAGAGCTCCTATAGAGACCTAACGATGCCAAACGAGATAGAATAGAGAGTAGTGTACGAGCCATATGCCTTATTAACATTAACACGAGCTACTATGACTATGAAGGAAAGAGAGCTAGCTACTCGAAGGAAGGAGAGAGTGTGTTGAACGAGCTACTCACTCTAGTTCTAGTACAGACCATACGAGCATAGAGTGAACAACGAGCTAAGCTACAATGCCAGCCACACTTTTATTTAAAACATATGTACTGAACGATGATTAATGATTAACTGAACGAGCTAGCATAGAATAAGGTGTTCAAAAAGGGTTTCGGTTTAGGCAAGGTGTTGATCTGGATCCATCACGCTCTTCTCGGGAGAAGAATTCGCCGATTCTCATCACTAAGTAGCCCCCCCATCAGTTGAAACTCTTTATCCAGTCGAAGATCCCGAAAAACGGAGTCCCTACACAAGCCTGTTCGTTCCATCATAGCTAGAGCCCGGCTGGTTGAACACACCATACTCCTCCGTGGAAGCACACGTTTGTTTTGTTGGGACAAATCATCCATCACGATGTCGAATAATCCGTTCCACCCCTCTTGCCGGCATGATGAAGTTTTGATGAATGTCCGATCTTCTCCATTCATTCGGACACAGAGCTTATTCCTCTTCCCTGCTTTTTTCTATATAAGAACAAAAAAACCAAAACTGCTTTCGATCATAATAAGAGAAGCAAAATCGTAGTAAAATGAAAGAAAAGAGGCCCAGCTCGAGTAGGCTATAAGTAGTAGACCGACCGTTTGCTGCCTGCTTCAAAAGAAATAAGGGCTTTTTTTCTATTACGGAGGAAGGATCGAAAGAGGAAAAGTAGCATCTCGTTTCGTCTTGTGGCCTCTTTCTTCGGAAAAACCGTCTATCTAATTGACCTGCCCGAGGCCCTGCTGGACAAGAAATGGTTATGAACTGACAACAAGATATCAATGCATCTTCCCCGGAGCACCCTCTTAAAGCTCTTTCTTGCCTCCACCTCAAAACAACAGAAGAAGATCGGCCGAGATATGTTTCGTGTAGCAGCCAGGGATGAGACCATTTGATAAGGCCATTATTAATTAGTAGGTTCTTCGATTTGTTCATCAGAAAAAAGGAAACGAGAGACAAGAAAACATCTTTGATTACGATTAAAAGGAACAATCTTAAATAGACTAAGATCCAATTTCGGGTCATTTCTTGGTGAACATGATCTCCCATAATCTCTTCGATCCCTTCATTTATGTGCCAGAATACATATAAAGTAAGAGTTGGTAGGAAAGAGACTTCTTTTTTATACAAATAGAAATTGTCAAGAAAAGGGGATAGGAAAAGGAATGAAAGAGAAATCTGGTCACTGATTAACATTATATAGTGAATGAAATCCGGATCTCCTACCTTCAATCGTGGGTATATTACTACTGACATGTAAGGGATTGATACCTACAAAAGAAAATAGAATAGGAGACATCCGGAACCGGGGACTTTTCAAAGCCTATTGCTGGTGGAAGCGGCTACAACCGCCGGTAACATCTTCAGTGGCACCGATTGTGCCCTTTGTAGCATCTCACAAGTCTTCAGTCTTCTTCGCTACTGGACACCCACTCTATAGGGTGGTACTCTTTCGTGTCCCGCACGCAACTAGATCGGGGCTGTCTGTAGCTCGGCATCGGGGGGAATCAATGAACTAATAATGGTCGGCGGCCTTTTATACTCTATAAAAAGTGTTGTTAAAAGCGAGACTAAGAGTCCAACATCGTCTTCCCCAATATTTTTCTTCCCACTCCAGGCTAGCCGCCGAAGAGAAAAGTATGCTCTCTCTGTCTGTGCCGACTATTATCCATGATTGATGCCCGGGGCCCGCCTTTATATCATCCCGAGAAGAAGGATATTGGAAGCAATGACACGTGCGTCTCGCTCTTCCTCGACAACCACCTTATTTATATTATATAGGATTCCAGGTTCTTCTCTATTGCGCTTATACCAACCAGTATAGTAACCGTGCTATGAAAGTACCGCCGAGAGAATATAACAGTAACCGTGGTGGCTAGTCGGGAAGGAAGATTGAGCTTAGGGGGGAACATCAACCATAAAGATTCGTATTACCCACATGAAGGGTGACTATAATATCGAGCACTCATTCATATAGGCACACATAGATAGGTATATATTCAAGCACTTTTCTCACATGAACGAAGAACCCGTGAACCATTGATGGAACACAGATTGGAAAGAAAAATCTTTCTATTAACAAAAGTACCAATTAACATTCTCGCCGTAGGATAGCAGCTGCAATCCCTGAGGAAGAGAGAAATGCCATATCTGCATAAATAGTATCATAAAGAGCTTTCACAACGGAAAGATGGGCCAGAGGTTTAAAAACACTCTGTCCCCCGGTCTCAAACGAAGTGAAGAGGGAGAAATACCAGAGGTAGTCATGGTTGACAATCATAGTAAAAAGCTGGACCTGTGTCGTGAGAAAGAGATCTATCTAATCCCCCTACCCGAAAGAGGCAAGATACGATAGAAGCGCGGAATTCCATCAATCCAAGCAAGATAGCTTCCATAGAGGGCACAGAATATCGACAGAAGAAGAAGGTACTGAATGGGCTAGGAAGACACTGATTAGAAAAGCATAGGGGTATTAAGTCTATATGTAGCCTTATTGAAGCCTCTTCTCATGCGCGAGCACGGGATTAGTTTAGTGGGCATCCTCCGCTTTCAAGCTTCAGGCAAAAAGCAGACAGGCACTAAAAAAAAAGGGGGCGAATAGGTAGAAAAGAAAGCCCTTTTCTGTCTGGTAATAGGCTTTCACCCCGAAACTAAGAATAGAAGGATTTCTAATGAACAAATAAACTCATTGGAGAACTTGTTATAGGCGCACTCCTCATATAGATTAGTGGGAAGGTTTCAGCCTGTTAGCTCATCATTCGTTTCGAGCCTAGCCACTCCTGCCCTTGTTCTTTATATTCCACTTTGTTGCTCTTTACTTTATATATTATATATATAAGAAATAAAAGGATGTATACTTCTTGCTCATGAGTACCTATCGCTTTCTCATGATCCGCTAAAAGAAAGAAAAGAAAGGGTACCCACTTCAAGTGGGATTTTAGGATTCTCCCTACAGGTGAGCTACTCCAAATAAAAGCAGAGTCAATTTGTGGAAATTTGAACTATATTGAGATAAGTTGCTTTGTGATTTCATACATGGTCTATGTCACATGTGGTCCCTGGATCCTTAGCCATGCATTTCCAATCAGTGAGAGGATGTTGTTGGCAGACCATTTTCGTGCATCAAGCAAGAACCAACCAAAACAAGCACCGCAACGCAACTCTACAACAAAAACGAAATATCCTTTCTGTACTGTAAAAGAATATCAATCATGGGGAAATAAGAAATTTTCTATGTTTTTCTGGTCACTTGCAATCGAGGCTGTGTGAAATGCTGCCTAGTGCTGATTGCTGCAAGAATCTGAGATCTATCCCGGCCCGGGGGAAGCCACCAACACGAAAGATCTGCCATAGAAAAAGCATAGCATGTCAGTTATCAGATCTTTTTCTTTATAAGTTGACAAACTCTACTGTAGTTTTCTGTTCCTGTCCTAGTCTCTCTTTCTTCCCCCACTTTAATCTTAGTGCCTGTTCATGTGAACTTTACTTGTTCGAAGGAAGAAGTGACGAGTGAGACAATATTGAAGCATTTAAAAAGTACTTTCAACTTCACCGCAGGTGCTCTACTCAATATTTAAGAGGATAACTTAGGGTGTAATGTTCAAAGTATATCTCATAACAACACGAGCATACCTCTCTAGAACACAGGGGTCAAAATTCCAGCGTGTTCAGGTAGAGCAGCAACGAGGTTCTTCTGAAGTAGCCATCCTTTGGGATAAACAGTATTTTGAGCTTCCAAATGAAGATGCCAATTCATTATTTTCGCACAACCTGCTGGTCTTCCCTCCATTTGGCCTTCATCCTCCACAACTTGTTCTATAAAAGTAGTCTCCTGGAGATATCATTTCAATGCATTGTATAAGAAAACATCACTTGATTATTTGCATAACTGATATAATATTGGAAGCAACTACAAATATTCTCAAACATTGTGCGAATCACAAATATTGTAAGTAAACAAGTAAGACTTGTTTCCCCTCCTTCACCGTATCCAACTGTCGAATGGCTTGTGATGTTGACTGTTAGCAAATCAATTTCTTGACCATTTCTTCAAGAGTGAAATTGAGAGACAGTCCTCACAGCCTCCACGCGAAAACGTATCCCCTTTACCGTGATGATGCTTTGTTAACCTCCCTCACTGGAGGTCTGCTTGTAAGAAAACCGTGCATGGAATTGGTCACATGAAGGGTAGTACCCGAATCAATCCACCATGTATAAGTAGATAAATAAAAAGAAAACCACTTTTCAGGCACCAGGGCATAGTGAATTCCTTCACTCCTTAAAAAACCAAAGCTTTGAACCAAATGTTGTCTCACATGACGGCGAAATCACTCACGTGCAGTTCGTTCAATGAATCTATGTTCAGAAAAAAAGTAAGCTCGCTACAGTCCTATACCTATAACCAAGCAGTCAAAAGAGGGTAAGAACTAAAAGGTGTCCGATCCAATGCAATCTCATTCACTACTTGTAAACCTCCGAAAAATTGGAAAGAAGCCCGCATTCCCTCTCTTCTTTCCCCACCTCACAAGTATATTGATGAGAATTGAATAAAGAGGTGGGCCTCGCCCCAGAATTTCGAGCTACTCTTATTTGTAGGTAGAAGACGTAAAAGAAACATAGAAAAGAAAAGACGAAATAAGGTAGCCTTCGCTACTTTTTGGGGTCACGACCTAAGATCCATGATAGGAAAACCAAAATAAGAATGAGGAAGAAAAAGATATCGTGATGTAAGCCTACTAATTTCCATGGTTCCGCTGCATCATAAGGAGCAATTGTGAGA
Organism: Geranium maculatum; assembly: GCA_028566255.1. NCBI lineage: Eukaryota > Viridiplantae > Streptophyta > Magnoliopsida > Geraniales > Geraniaceae > Geranium > Geranium maculatum. The sequence goes on from JAOWBG010000015.1 coordinate 120,501, forward strand.
AATAGCCATTCTAGAATAATCATTTGTCTTGCTTCCCATTGCAATGCGCTTTCTTGCCAGAAAGCATCTGGTTCTATCTTTCTTTCGCCACCTTTTTCTAAAAGGCAGTAAGAAAAGGTGCCTTAGCGGCTATGCTTCTCCCTTTTAAACCCGACCATAGACGTCGCTCTCCCCCGGATGTTGTAATTCGTCATTCATTTTCCTCGCCGCAAATGAAGAGAACAAGTCCTAGTAGGAGAAGGAAGAGGTCGAGTCCCTATTCTATAGGATATAGTTTCAAGAGCCCTTGCTATATAGACACTTTGTTGCAAACAATCCCATCTGTCTATTAGTGATAGCTCCATCCTAAACTTCGATTGAATGAAGTCCTTCTGAACTGGAATCATGAATTGGATTCGAACCAATATCTCCGCTCCTGGCGACCTTCCTTCCGTTTGGTCGATCATGATGGGAAGATCCCGCTGCCCAGAATCTCGGCATCCCTCCCACCTTTCGGTGAGATATTAGCCATTACCCTATCCCCATCACAAAAAGTCAAAAATTCCCCCCCCCCTTCCCATGCTGCTTGCCAACGACAACAGGTACTTTCGGGTCATCCCCTTCCCCTCCAACCCATACTCCTAGAAAGTAGTATTTTAAAGGAGTTGTCTCATATAGACTGACTGAGGTCCATGTCTTCTGAGATCTTGGGAAACTTGATGCACAAATTGGATTTCCCGGCCATCTTTTTCGGCTGGGCTCCATTCGGCGTGGGTGTCTAGTGCGTCCCGCTTCTCGTCAAAGAAGTCGAGAAAGGCTTCTTGGGGAGTATGGGCGGCGTTTTCCGCCAGGCCAGGATTTTGATCAAGGATTTCTTGAAACAGAGCATAACACTCTGTTTTTTTTTCGCGAATCCGCAAATCTCTATTCTCGAAATCCAGTTTCTTAAGTAAGCATGAAATCAAGGCAAGGAATGCGAGAACAAGGTTTCTCAAGTAATTCAGTTTCTCAACTATTTAAGTAAGCATGAAACCAAGTTTCTTAAGAAAGCATTAAATACCTCTTTGTTTTACTCTCGTCTAACAAATCATAGAAATTAGAAACAAATCAATCAGGCACCATCGGGGTTGTTCATGACCAGAGAGAGCAACTCCCTCTGGTCTCGAACGAAGTGAAGTGGGATAAAAACCAAGGCTGAGGTTTAGGGTTCAAGTCCCTCCTTCCGCTCCTGGCTTCGTCGTTTAGTGGTAACGAGTGGAGTACATAAGCCCCTTTAGAGATAGGGGGGAGCAGCAAGGCAGCCCCTTGTATAGGGTTCCAAATCTATCTTACTAATAAGAAGAAAGGGGCAAGCCAAAACCTACTCCTAACAAGTTGCTGGCTTTTCATCAGCCGTTGCGCGCTAGCGTTTTCCCTTACTAGTCAAGGGGCTGCTAGTTGTAGCGCGCAGTGTACTAGTGAATAGGAAAAGCGAATTGAGATTACTAATGACGGATGGAGTTTGAGGATAGACTGATCTACTCCCACTCTTCACCTCTTGGCTCACCTGGGATACGTACACCCTCGCCCTTGTCTCCTTCGCCGGAGACTGAAAATGATGGGAATCCTATCGATAAAGAAGAGGCATAAGCATCGCCTCTCGATCCAATCCGTCTTCCCTGGCCTCCCCAACACACTCTTGATACGAAAGAAACCTCCCGCCATAGAGAAGAGATCTAAAGTCTGGGTCCCCTCGATCACCCTCCCTTGAACCTGAACTGGTCGAGAGAGATGAACCCGCACCACATTTGAGTTCCTTCGAATCGAAACCCCCAACTAGAGATGAAATTCCAGAACCTAAACAACTCAGTTGAGAGCTCCGTGACTGGAAAAAGGGAAGGTCCACCAATGATTGATAGGCCATTCCCCCCTATCCGTCTCTTGATCCCTCATTCCACTAATCCGTTGTTACTGATTCATTCAAGGCATAGACTCCCCATTTCTTTGTCTTATCTTATTAGCGCAGGTGTTCGTCAACGATGAAAGTCGCTGAACTTAAGACTCGAGTTGAGAAAGAGGGCTAGGCCCCGGGAGGGCTTGAAGGCACTGGGGAAGACGGGTGGATTATAGAGCTAGAGGCAAATCGAAGGTTTGTCCATCAGGAACGAAGTCAAATGTTCCTTGTTCAATATCTCGGCTGCTTAAGAAGTTGGACTAGTAGCTCCCCCGACCCGGAGTGGATTCTAGGGGAAGAGCCTCACCTTGCAGTAGGAAAGTGTTCGTTCTTGGGACGGGTTCAAACTGGACTGAAGGGAGGAGGAATTCTTTACTCCGATCTTCCTGTCATCACTGGCTAGGGCTTTCGAATCAAAGCATGGGCATCTGCTATTAAGAGGGAGTAGTAGATCGTCGATTGAAGAGCCAGGTCAGTCAACTTCTATTGATTATTGATTCGACTCTAGGGACTCCTAGCAGCAAACTTGTATAAAGGGGCCCCCATAGATATGCAGGAGATGCCAGCCGGATCGACCAACAAATGATAGGCCAGAGGGTTCATTCGACTAATTAGTGATCCCTGGGCCTACCTAACACAGATGTCCCTGAAATAGGGGATTGGTGGATCGGAAAGCTCAGGCAGGAGTAGGACATTCCATACCCATACAAAGATTTATGATCTGCTAACTGGTGGTCCTCTCAAATCCCATTTTTTCATCGACAGGTAGGGTGAATTCTAAGGTTCCTTATTCCGGTTGTAAAGCGGAAGAAGAGGGAGAATGATTTCATTCCACCAGCAGCCCGCGTTTCCGACCCGAAAGGAATTGAAAATGAAAGAAGAATCTGTGTGCACTATCTATGGAGTGGAGTGACTATCCAACATCTCCTCTTCCCTATCTCTCCCTTTTTTGCCTTCGGCTATTACCGGCTGGCAACGCTTGGCCCAAGATTGGATTTGTTTGAAAACAACCAAGGTTTAAAAACGCTTGGGCATTTTGACCAAGGTGGCGTTCATTCAATCAAATCTTTTATGCCTAATTACTCTTTTTGGAAAGGAAGGAATGCAGGTTCGCAGACCTTTCCACTGGTTCTTGAAAGCTATCAATCCACGCTTCCCCCATATTTATTCTCCCTCTCGCATCGGTTCTGCATCAGATGATGAGCCCATGCGAAAACTTTCTCTTTTATTGGCGCCCGATAGGTAGGCTATTAGATTGAGTCGAAAGCCTACCAACGCATAAAGGTTCCGATTCGAGCGAGAGCTCAAACGGGGGAGGCGAGAAGATCTTGATCGAAAGCTCCACTGTTCTGAATAGTGAGAAATACTTTTCAAAATTCGATCAAATCGATCGAGAATCTCATCATCTCTTAGGTGGGCCAACCGACCGAGTTGGGCTGGGCGTCCATGTCACAGAACCTTTCTCTAGCCAAGAATCCCATTATTGATCAAATCGGGGCGGATCCAATTCATTGGCAAATGAAAAATATATCGTATTAACACTCAGAAAAAAAACCTAGAAAAGAGGAAGAGTCACTAAGACAAGAGCTAGGTAAGCAAGAAGGAGAGGCTAGAAAAGGCGAGGTTATTTATATCTCGACTAAAAGGAGAGGCAAGGGGCTCTCCATCTCTAGGTGTGTCCAGGATCTGGTAATCTAAGCCTTGCTTCTTCTGGTCGGCTCGTATTAGCCTGTGCTTTATTACAGGTAGTCATTCCCCCGTTCCTTTAGTCTTTTCAAGGGTACTTGAAAAAACATTAAACTATTCTATATTATGTCTTTCTTTCTGAAGGGCTTGCGGTTCATTACACCAAAGGCTTTCAGTGAACTATTGAAGCTATCGAGAGAGTACCAAATGCTGACGGTGACGAAGCGACTTTCGGTGGACGCGGAGCCAACGAGTTCAGTCGAACAGCATAACGAGTATAAGGTTACAGAAGCCTTCGCCAACTTTGATAGGCATAGCATTGCAAGCAAATAGAGCAGAGAGCTTACCCTTTCTTTCTATTAGAGTCGCGAGCTTGTTGTAGTCGGTCCTAATATAATAAAGGGAGAACCTTGCTGCTTACTTGCTATATCCCCGCGTCCTTGCACGGCTCGGCTCGAAGAACGAGACCTGCTTCTCCCTTCCCCCTATCCCCGTTCCTACCGTCCAAAACTGGCCTATGGAGTATAGCCAAGTGGTAAGGCTGAGGTTTTTGGTACCGGCATGCAAAGGTTCGAATCCTTTTACTCCAGATTATGAACACCCGATCGGATCTGTCAAGAACGAGCTCTAGACTACAGGGGAAGCGGCTGACTGCAGTCCCTGAGCCCAGCTTGTAGCAAGCCAAAAGTCTGACTTAAACCTACTTTGCTAAGAGAAGAGAGAGAAGGGAAAGACAGACGGCAGAAAGAAATCCTTCCAACCGGCGGAATTGAACACAAGACTGACTTTGGCGATCGGTGAAGAGTATGACCCTCTCCTGTAAGCTTAAACCGCCTCTTCTGAACCGGGGTACTTACTGACTGAATCGGATTCTACTGAGCACTTTCATCGGGTCGGAACTACGAAGATCTAATCGGGAAGTGTTGACCCCAGCCCCTGCTTTTAAAAAAGCTGCTATAGTTGCATACCCCGCTGGGAATTGCGTGTGAGAGACTGTTGGCTTAAAAGATAGAGCTTGAGATAGTCTTTCTGCTTGCCAATTTTCAAGACTACTGCTTTGCTTGACTATTTGACTTCTTAGCTTGCAACTACTGTAAAGGAAATCGGGAAATTAGCAATAAACCAAGGCCCGGAGGCCTTGTAGCATTTTGACCAAGGCTTATCAACCTTGGAACTCTCTCCTCTTTTCCGATAGGTTTGTTAAGGAGTCATCAATAATAGTCATTAGCGACTTCCGGACAAGAATCTATACTAATCACCGCAAGGACCGAAGGCGCTAAGAACACTTTACTTGACTTCTCAAAAGCTAGTATTCTCAATCGCTGCAAGTGCCCTCTTGCTCGACTCCGCTCTCAGGAGCTTCTTTGTTAACCGCTACAAAGGGAACCTTATCGTAGTGAGTTCCCACCCTTTCAACTGACTCTTCAGCTCTTGGCTCAGAACACATAGCTCTAACTCCGAGCTGCTAACATAGCTACTTACTCTAAGATATTTCTAGTCTTGTCCGAATCTTCTATTAATCAATTTCGTCTTGGACGAACCCTTATTTCATTCTCTTTCTTCTCTTACGAGATTTCCTCTCTTGTCCTCCGGCTTTATCAATCGCTTTCCTTTCATTCATTGATTGATTCAAGGTAGCTTTAGCTTGCTTCCAAGCCAAGCCCTACCGCCGATAGCGAGACCGAAGAATGTGGTTAGGGTCCATCTGCACACCGCGCCCACCTTCCTCCAGTTCTCAAGCCTATCTCCGAAGAGATCAATTTACGATTCCATGCCCAATGCAGATTTAGTAGGGAGGTTTTCTCCTGCCAAAAAATGGTTCGAATATTCTGGAAAGGGCGATTAGAAGTTTTTGGTTACACTGGTGGCGGCGCTAACTTTGAGGGAGTCTTCAGATCATTTTCAACTTCCTTTGGAATAGAGGAAGAGGAAAAATCGAAGATTGGTCGCGGCCCAGAATGCCTACATTAAATCAATTGATTCGGTCTCATAAGGAGTTACAGTGGGACGGTGCGCTTCCCTAATCGTCGCCTCCAAGTGTAGAAAGGATTTGGCTCAGAAAAGAAAATGTGTCAAAATGAAATCACAGGGCCTGAAATTTCGTTTTTGAGTGACGAGCAGAATTCACAACCCTAAAAAAAACTCCACTTTTTTTGAAGGAAATGCACCTTCTCCGATTGCTCAAGCCATCAAGGAAAGCGTCTGTTGGATATTTGGTTTGCAAAAGAGGCGAATCTCAATGACCAGACGAATCCGCGGCATCTGCCTAGAGTTCCAAAGGTTTTGATTGAGGAATGGTTTAGCCACTCATTTTGTTCCTAAAAAGAAGTGAAGATGGACGGGGGAGTGACAAGAAATCCACCAGAATATCGAACCAGCGCTTCCCCCAATCCCTCCAATGAACGAGGACAAGTCGCCTAGCCTTTCTCTTGGAAGAAGAATCCGTTGTTGAATCAGTGGGCGATTCGTAGAAGGAAAGAAGCTTAGGGACGCCTCTCGTCCAGCCAGATAATCCATCTGAGACAGGGCCCGGACTCCCACGCAGAAGCAGGTAACCCCCCAAGAGAAGATATTCGTTGGTAACTTAAACGGCGGAAAGAAGGCGATTCCACTCTTTTCCTAAAATCCTAACCTACAAGATCATAAGTCACTCCTTTTCATTTTGTTTCATGCCACTTTTCCCATAGAGAAGGAATTCCCTTTGTTTTGTTTTCCTTGTTCCGTTTGCTATTGTTACTTACGAGAAAATAAAGGAGAGCGGCTTTCCGAAAACAAGTTCCTACGTTGAGTTAGCAATAACCGCTCGACCCTTTGAGAAAATCCTCCCCATCCGTGTCACACCTGGAATTTGGGTGACAGGAAAACTGTGGTGCTAGTCTTTTCGACGAAAGGACAAGAGTGCCTTTTGCGCTTGGCTTCGTATGTCATATTCTAATTCATATTCTAAAGCATCCGCTTCTGAAAGAAGAAGGTCTTGAAAGGTGACTAAAAGACCAGTCACTTCTTCCTTATCTGTCGAGGCTACTAGCTATCGGCCTGTAAGCTATGCGTAGCTAATCATACATGTAGAGAATCTTTGACTGGACTGGGTTATAGCGATGAGAGCGGCGGGGCGCATCGAGACCTTGGAGGCCGTTGCCGAACAGTGTGAGGCGTGGGAAGCAGAAATGCTTTGCAACAAACAAAGCGAAATTGGATTGGACTGTCGAAGGGGACAGGAACTCGAAGTTTTTCCACACAGCTATTAAAGTGCGTCGTAAGATGCAATCCATGAAACTCGTTCCAAGGTTTGAAGACCTGGGGCATAAAGACCAAGGTCTTTCAACGCTTGGGATAAAAACCAAGGAAATGTGCATAGCAGTGTATCTGTTCAGCCGCTTCACACTAAGACTAGTAAGAAAGTCTGGTTTGTTGTTTACAGCACTCTATCTCAAACAGTGCTCTTCGTCACTCCAGACGGCCTATGGGGGTGTAAAGAGACCCCATAGTCTCTTACCAGTAAGTGTGAAACTCAACCGTGCGGGTTACCCTGTTATCATTCCTCCATTCAATCAGAATAGAGATTTATAATGGATATTTCTATAAGTAGAAACAAATTTTTGTCACGAGCTGGAGTAAGAGCTGAGGGGATGTTGAAAATAGATAGCCAAAATGCCTCAACTCCTTTCTTTGACCGGTTTTCGATCGAGTAGCCATTTCCTTTCTGGAACGCTCACCGCCTACATACCTCGTCTTGGTTCTTTTCGCCCACCCTTTGGCGCCGAGGCGTTGGAAATCCAGACCTGCTCAGAGACTTTTTGTTAATGAGACTCAGTGTTGACACAACTTTGGAAAACTTCCCCATAAGTTCCGGCCTGATCCGCGTAGACCAATGAAATGGTTCAAAAACAACAAAATAGTCTAACTCACGCCCTTTTCTTTCCCAAATGGCGAATCGGGGGTTTGCTAGACAGAAAGATCACTACAAAATATTCTTTTTGTGGGGGGCGGGATATAAAATCCTGGGTTCTCTGCCATGGTGAGTCCCATCGGTCTCAGCCTTAGCCCAATACTCCTTCAAAAACGATACAACCTTTGGAATTAGTAACACTGGAAACTATGGAGTGGTTCATGCGCCCGGCAAACAAATGTCGTGCGACGTTTGCCGGTGCTTAAGATCTTGCCCCGAGAAACATCAAAATGAAATCACAGGGCCTGAAATTTCGTTTTTGAGTTACGAGCCAGAGACCTTTTGGCTCGCTAGGGTAAAGTCGGTAGGATTCTTTCCCCGAATCCGATGCATTCACTCGGAATTTTGGTTTGATTTTCTGCAAGTTCAGGTTGGTATGGCCAATTTGGGAAAGACATTTAGCCTGGCATTTCTTTCTCAACACCGGATTTCTCGACCATCTTCGGAATCACCTTCTCATATTCGAAGCACTTCAATTGGTATTTTTTCACGAAAAGCAGACATTAGATATTGATTTCATCCTGTCGAAAGATTGTTTTTTTGGTAAGGACTGGATCCTTGTCACGGAACAAATCATTTTGCTGAGTTCAACGCCTTCTTTTATCTCTACATACTTTCTATATCTAAATTTCTCAGGCGATAAAGCCATTCTTTCTTCTTTCGTTTTCGAAGAGAAAGAGTTTGACTCGAGTGAATAAGATGAGGAATTCCCTAGCTCTGTATTTTAGGAGCGGAGCTGCTCGAACGAAGTGAAGAGGTATTTCTTTAAATAGTAGTAACGAAGAGGAAGCATAGACAAGAGCAAGAGCAACGGTTTAGTTTACTTTACTCGGTTGAAGCTATAAGTCACAAAGAAAGCCAGCAGCAGACCGACCTCGTGGCAAAGCTATAAGTCACAAATCAAGCCAGAAAAAGCAACTAATTCAGTAAGAAATCCTGTTTCAGCTAATCCTGTTTAAAAACCGTACTCTGAGTTTGATTCGACTGTTGCATCTACTTTTGAAGAGGAAAAGAA
>JAOWBG010000016.1:0-29002 GCA_028566255.1 Geranium maculatum
CTAATCTAGAGAAGGGATGTGGATCGGGCTCTTCGGAGACTCAGAACGAAAGGTTCTCAGTTCAGTTTCCGCTTTCCTTTATTCCGCGTGTTGCGTCGTGGCCAAGACGAAGATTCCAATAGGTGTGGGATTGAGAATCATTATTTTAGGGATTTATTTCTTGACTAAAAGGAGAGGTCTGCGAACGACCATTCGGGAGAGGGAAGGGGTGGATTTCTTTTTCTTATATCGCAGTCCTTATTTTATTATGGCTTTATCTTCGAGGAATTCTTTCCGAAGTGGGATCGCTTTACACCTCGTCCTCTCGGCCTTTTGAATTGTTGGGCCTTAAGGATTTGGTCTACGAGTCGGAGAGATCACTAGGTTACTAAGCTATTACGCTTTCTTCAACGGATGGTTGCTTCAAACCCACCGCATAACTTTTCAACATGATCTCTCGTTTCCGTATTAGTAAGCGACCTCCGGCAAAGCTCCTTGGTAAGCGTAAGAAGGAGATGCGAATGCCGATCCCTGGCCTTACCATCTTTGGCCTACTCGTGGAGAGCTTACCTAGTCCCCCCTCAAGCTATCACTTTCTGGTACTTCGCCCCCTCTGTGTCGGAGCATCTTCCGTAGGATCAAGGGTTAGTCGAGCGCCCTCGCCCCTCACCTTGTGAATAAGGCTATTCTTTCAATGTTGCCTATTTGATCCGTCGGAATCCTATCCTGTCTTTGCCGGAATGCCTCATTTCACTCAAACAACTCTAAGAACACGAACTCCTTATCGTTCGTCAGCTCACACAGCCGGTTACCTTTGTTTGGAAAAAATAGGTAAAGAAGTCATTCTTAACTTCGATGCCGGGGCGATAGGGAAGATTTATCTATTGGCTTGTGCCAGCACTTTCAGTTGGTGAAAGCTAAGGCGTAAGAGCTCGTAGAATTAATGGCTAGGACTTACCTAGGGGTATTAGTTCTAAGCTAATAGTTAGGAGTTGTAGCTAAGAGCTAAGACTTCACTTAGTAGTAGCTAAAGAAATTAGTAGCTAGTAGAAAGGAGAAGTTGCGTCAGTTAGTTAGTTGCTTGAGTTGTTGTTGTTTTCAGTCGGCAAAGAAGGAGAGTTCTTACTAATAAGACTTCGGAAGGTAAGGAAAGCTCGAATGAAGCCCCTGCGGTAGTCCCTCGGAAGGAGTTGATGAAGAAGCTAAGATGGTATTCGTCTGGGAACATCTCTATCGATGCAGCTCAAGCAATCAATCAATCAATAGCGCTATGGATGCTTCAACGAAGTTATAACTGGATTGGTAAAGGTTTCTCGCTCAAAGGTGATCAACCTATTGAATTAGGCTATTCCCCCCGATCCGTCTTCATTTGGAAAGTGAAGTACCGAAGCCGCGAGTCGACGCTTAGAAAGGTTCAGTTCACTAAAAATCCTGGAATGCAAACGAATAGAAAACGAGCGTACAAGTAACGTGGGGAATGCTTTGTCTGTGGTACCTTCTCTCCTTGCATTGCTTTCTTCCACTTTCTTAGAGATCATCTCAAACTTTATAATTTGCATGTGTTAAGCATATAGCCTAACTAGCATGATTGAGCCCTGCAGTGGTAGAACCTGGTGAACCGGGCACTCATTGACGCACACACATGTCACATCTCTTAGATCAGGAATGCAATCTAGATGAAACTGATAGACTAGACCTGACTGAAGATATTGAATGATTATGATTTGTCACAAGCTATCATCCATCATTCTTCATTCCGTCTCCTAACTAACGCCACCTACCCTTTCAAAAGACAATCAGGAAAATGACGTATTCCGAGGAGGATGGTCAGTCTCTCTTTATACGCAATTATAAAAGATAATTAAGGCGATCACTCACATTTCTTCTATCTAGGGAAGGTTTGTAAATTCCTCACTTTTCACCTCCGAAGGCATCGTAACATATGTATCAACGATTCCATAAAATCAGCTATGAAATTGCCTAGATCAACGTACTCTACTGAAGCAACTGGATCACTTGCCTACATACGTGATTATACAACTGACCCAGGAATAGGCTATGCTGCTGACTCTTCCGCTGAAGCGATAGAACCAACTGCATAGACTGCATAGTCAACAGAAGCAGCAGGATGCGTAAGGCGTAAGGGAACTAGCAGGAACCGTATCCGCTCGCTTGATAGACTCCTCATTTCAATTGCTTTTCCTTGCCCTAGAGCTTTTTCCCACTTGCTTGCCTATTTGAATAGGACCCCGGGGGAAGACACCACATAGAGGGAAATAAGGGGACAGGTATGTTTTCTTACTTTATTATTCTGCTTTCAACTTCACTTTTCAGCTTCAGAAAAGAGAGCTCGTCTGTCCCCTAAAAAAAGGAGCCTGGCCTGTGCCCCTCCTTCTTTCTTTATTGATGGATTTCCTTTGCCTACTGAAAGAGGGACTGATCTTTGCCATAGAGAAAAGTACCCTCCTAAGCTATTCGCTTTTCTCGCTAGAAAGCTATAGAAACTCTAATAGAAAACCTATTTCCCCTATCAACATGAGAGCACTTAGGAGGAGAAGAGAGAGATCGGGGAAGAAAAGGTAAAGAAATCGAATTAGCCCTCTCGTTTTACTCGAGTGCTTTCACCCCTCTCGTTTTAGTCGAGAAATAAACCCCTCTCATGAGAAGAAAGATAGAGTATGAGTGTGCCAAGCCAGGTAAGCAAGGAATGAGTGCTACAGAGAGTGGATTGCTGTCTCCCAACTCAATCAGATAGGTAAATTCGGAGATTGGGAAAGTAAGCTAATCAGACTGTCTGGATCGATTGCCTGGAGATTACCAATGGAAAGCGAGACAGTCTCGAATGCCCGGTCTTATCTCTTTGACAGGGACCAGAAGGTAGCGAAGCTAATTCAAAGGTCTTCGCAAGTCTGAACGTAAAGAACGAATTAGAGAAAGGCAGGGGCCCGTCTAGTACGCTTTAAAGTGCCTAGGTCTGCGAACCTAGTGTGTCCTCACCTAGGTCCCGCAGCCCGTGATTCGTCCTTTCTAATGCCCTCTAAAGTTTCCAGCTTTAGGGCTTCAGGCTTTATAGTAGATCCAGTCCTCCGAGTTTCAATTCATTTCAATATGCCCCTAACGCCATAAGCCCTACTTCACTTGCGGATTGGCCGGCAATCAAAGACGCAACTCACTTTAGAGGTCCCTTACAGTCTATAACTGGTGCTTGACTTGATGGGAGAATTTCCTTAGAATGATGACTTCCTCTCGGGCACATGCTTTCGAGCTTGAAACAGGGGATGAAGTGGAATCTATTTAAATAAGAAATGACATAATCTCAGCTATGAATATGGGATAGCAGAAGAGGCTTTCAGGCCAGGCTAGGATTCAGATGCTAAGTCCAAAAGGATAAGACATCGGGTCGCGAACGGATAAACGTTGAAGGCAGGGGCGGTACCAACTACGACTAGAAAGCGGAATCACAACTGTCTCACGAAAGAAGGGTCTCCAGCAGTGTGTGTATTCATGGTCACTCCAAAGATAGGATTTTCGGCCTATACTATTGAAGAGTAGCTTTCCCTTTCCGTGCGCAGATTTCGTATTCATCTGCTGGCGGAAGGCTTGAAGGTTTAGCCTAGCCCAGAATAACCTGTTGGAGGAATAACCGCAGTTAGGTGCCTAGCTAGGCTTGTCCTCGTTCTAGTAGTGGTTAGTATGAATAGGAACATGAAAGCAACTGAAGGCATAATAGGAATAATAGGAATAATAGCAAGCAGGTATATATTAGCAAGCGCAACTCGTATTACCATCGGGAAAGCACACAAGCAGGAAGAGTCCAGCAATCGAAAAGGCACTGCTAACTATCTCCTCTGGTTAGCAATCTCCTCTTCTCCTCGCTACTCTCTCTTGAATAAGGTCCCAACTCGGCAATTCCCAGAGAAAGCAGGAAGCAACTTTCCCAAGGCTTATCAACCTTGGGATAATAAAGACCAAGGTTTATCAACACTTGGGCTGCCGCAGACCAAGGAAAGAAGTTCTCGAACGAAGTGATGAGGTTATTTATATCTCGACTAAAAGGAGAGGTAGGCGCACCATCTCTTTCTCTTCCAGTTGTTTACTTTGCTTTCAGTTTCGATGATGGACAGTCTTCTCAGCATTGATCAATGCCCCGAGCTTCTTTGAAAGTGTTTTCTTTTGAGTGAAGGCAGCATAAGTGCATTGGTCACATAGGCTTGAACCTGGGGTAGTTGAAAAAAGGTTGGAAAACGCTAGGTCCCTCAGGTGCTCGACTAACAAGGAGAGGTAGCCGCATCTCCAATTCGAAAAGTTTACGTCCAGCCTAGTGTAAAACCTGACTTTTGTGTAGTATTTGTGATCTGACTCAACCATTTAAGCTAGGAAACAAAACACTACGGGATAAAAACCTAGGGATAAAAACACTTAGACCAAGGGCAAGGCAACTCAAGACAATCCGTGAACAAAGCTTTTTCAGAACTACTAGAAAGATTCTGTCTTGTCGAACGAAATAGTATTTCTTGTTCTACTTGTTCTATTTGACGAAGAGGGAAGTTACAGCCAGACAGCCTAGGGATTTCCAAACGAACTCTGGATCAGAAGATATTGTACCTGTGGTAAACAAAGTATCCTGTCTCAAATGTCCTTTTAGTAGACTTTTTAGCCATCTATAGACCCTTTAGGTAACCCAACCGTTGCTGGGTCTTGAAACGTTAGAAATAACGCATTAAAGTAATGTCTTTGGCGATATAGCTCGACTTCAAAGAGAGGAAAGTCTGTAAAGAGAGGAGGAGAGAGAGATTGTATATATGCCCCGGCACCGCTACCTTCCTAAGCCCTTGGTTCTGTCTTTGTTTTCTTTTCTTGATTAGAAGAGATAGAGATAACCTCATCCTTTCAGTCGAGTCTTTCTAAACCTAAAAAAGAAGTGAGGAAGTGAGAGAGCTCCCCAGAGGTTATTTATATCTCGAGTAAAATGAAGAGGTCTAGAAAGAAAAGAGTAAAACGCAGAGTTTGATTCTACTTTTGCATCTTCGTTTGATTTGACTGTCTAAGAGGAAGATAAATACTTTGTAGACTCCATTTTCACTTTTTACGTCCACCCATCCCATGGTAAAAACCTCACTATTGCGTAGTATTTTAGAGAAAAGTTAGCAAAAGCTAGTGAATTGGAAGTATTACTCGCCTAAGGTTTCAAAACCAAGGAAATTCGTTTAGTAGAGCGTTGAGAAACTGGCTTGTTCTTTATCCAATCCTTTGTTTTCTTATTCTTCAGCTGCAACTTTAGACAAAAGAGATCTTGTTCCCTTCCCTAGGTCTGCTGTAGCCCTAGCGAATTCATTAGAGGAATGTAAGAACTCGACGGAAAGGAGAGGAATGTTTCCAATCAAAATAGTTTGTTCTTGCATATCCCTACTCGTTTTCCAATCCCGCGGATACATATAATTCAGAAGAATATGTGAGTGATTCATACACAGCATTTCTTTCTTTTATCAACTACCAATTGATATCTGATATCTTTCCACAAATAATTGAAATTCGATTTCATGATCGGTATCTTCCATTTTTGGAAACTTAGAAAGTAGCCGGCAGAGACGGGAATGAAATGAAATATCAGGCGGTACTTACTGTGCTCTAAAGCGCACTGAAATTGGAACAAGCGGAATCGCAATACGGGGACTTCGGACTTCTTCCTATAGATACCGGAGAGATCTCAAGGAAGCTTTGAACTACTTCCACGTAAAGAAAGATTAATACGATAGTATTACTATTACCGATGGCTGGGAATGAGACTACTACTAGCGGGACCAAGCCGAAGCGCGTGAGTACGCCGTCCGTCAGTAGATCCGTGTTGTTCTTTCTTGTTTTGACAAATGTTACCCGACTGAGTTGAATAGCTAAGCCGGGATTGATACAAGGAAGCGCTGTATGAGCTCTTTTATCAGGTGTTTAAGCGCTATTATCATTATCAGGTAAGCGCTATATCCTCTTTATACAGGCATGCTTAGAGTATGCACCAGTCCTTATCTTCCCAAGGTTTATCAACGCTTGGGATATAAATACCAAGGTTCGTTTAGACTTGGGCACCTTGACCAAGGAAAGGCTTCATTCCCCACCAATGATGTCCGAAGCATACATCTGGTCTCGGAGATTCTGTTCTGAAAGCAAGTCCACTTCGAATGTGATAGATAGTTCACCAGCTTCTGTTCCATTTCATTCTGCCCCATCATCTATGAACTGGCGCATTCACCGCTTAAAGTTCCGTCGACTCAAGGTACAAAGTGACTCGACTGATAAGGAGAGGTTTGGAACCCTTTTGCTAATCACCCGAAGCTCCCTATTCCCTTAGTTGTTGCTTGCTTTCCGGTGCGAGGCGAGTCAAAAGCTTGACCACCCTCATCTCGGCCAGTGGAGCTTGTGCTTGTGAGTTTGCTAAGCGATTCCTAGTGGAAGGCTGTACTAAGTCAGTCCCATCTCACTTCGCGTCTTAAGGTTTTCCTATGGTCTGCGAACCTCATGTGGGTGAGTCTTGATTCGCTTAGACCCTCTTCTCTTGACAGCAGCCATTGGTGCTGTTTCCGGGTATCTAATGACTTGAGCAATGACTGGTCCGTGTGTTGCCCGGTGGATTACCTCTTTATGCTTAGTTTAGTGCTTATTCCCTTCGATCCTTGAATCTATTGAAGAGTCAAGGTTTCCAATGAGCAGGAGTCAACCTTCTACCAATCTTTATTCAGTTGAGGTTGTGATCCCTACGTTCGAGGATCCTTCTGATGATGCTCTAGTCTCGGAGTTTCACTCTTTCTTTTGCCTGATATTATATCTATTATATAAAGGGCCTTATGAAAGGTGGTGGTAAATCTTCGTAGCTGAGCTAGGCAATTCCCAGAAGGCGACCGACCGAGACTCTTTTATGTTCGTAGTTGCAAGAATTCGAACTCTTCCTAAAGTGTTCGGGAAATGCTTTCTTTCTTCTATTACATAACCCGCAGCCAGGTCTAAACGAACCTTGTCCAGCACCATAGGTGGGCACCTGACCTGCCAAAGGTATTATTCTCCCTTTAAAGTTGACTACCCGCTAACGGATCCGATAAGAGATTCCAATAGTTAGAGTACTCTTCGCTACCGGTACCGGAAAAGAAGGCACAGAGCAAGGGGTTTCATTCATAAGGAGTAAGTCCCCCGGCACCTCTCGCTTAAGAATCTATACGTTTTGCCACTAAGGCAGATGAAATTCGTGAACTTTCAACTGGTCGCTCAGAAAGAAAAACCAATTCAACACTTTTACAGCTATATGAGATGAAATTTGTTCAATTGAAACTGCCCTTTCAGAAAGAAAATATCATTTAACACTTTTCCCATTATATGGGGATGCAATTTTCTCAATAGAATTGTGTTTGAATAACCCGGTAACTTTCTGTTATTTTTTGTACCCTTCCTGAGAATCTGTATGTGTACTGACTGGGCCTATAGTATGATATCGTCTGTGTCTTTTCTTTGTACGAAGTTCTCGAACGAAGTGAAGAGGTTCTTTCTTGCCCTACTCGTTAATTCCTTTGTGTGCAAGTACCCGCAGGAGAATCCATTTGTGTACTAGTCAACCAGCAGCATAACGCGTATTTGTTGTTAATGAATATCAGCTCTCGTCGGCGATTTCTCTGTCTTTGTGCACATGTCCTGAGAATCTGTATTTGTACTGGAGTACAGTATCATATCCGCCGTCTTCTGTCTTTCTTTCCCCACCCAACCAACCACCATCTAATCTAATTACCCAACCGTGTAATAGTAATAAAAGTCCCAGGCTGTGAAGCGAGCGGAGGGGCCAAATCGAATGAATTGAGTTTGTGTGGATCGCTGCCTTGGCAACTTTGCCAACTTAAAGCGATACGATATATGTCTCGCATAGCCACCAGCTTCCGTTGCCACAACTGCAACCGTCTTCGTTTACTCCACTTCCCAGATTCAAGGCAAAGGATAAAGAAAGGTAGTCAGCCTCTTTCCTCTATCTTGTGCAAGGATAGCTGTCCAAAGATTGAAAGCCAGTAGGAAACCAGAAAGCTAGCTAAAGTTAGAAAGTGAATAAGTAGCCTAGCTGCACATTAATCGTATTAAATGGAAATAGTATGCCACACTTTCCTGTTGATGGTGAGTGAAAAAGAGGAATCTGGACTTGCCCCTTGGTATTTATCCCAAGTGTTTTTAAACCTCTTCGTTTTACTCGAGTATTTCTTCCCTCTTCTTTCGAGAGATTTCTTTTCTTTGGGTACTCTTTCCTAACAGCCCTTTGTTTCTTAATTTAATAATAAGGTAAGGTAAGGGGAGGGAAGAGCTCCCGCCAACCTTAGAACTTCCCTATTCAACTAGTAAACAAAGTCTTCAAGTATAAGACAAAGGCGAGCACTTAGTAAACAGTTTAGGGGCGTAGCTGCTCGCATAACCAATCATAGGAAGATGTAAAGGTACGAGGAGCGAACGAGGAAAGGCTTATTAATCGAATCTGTATTCAATTAGCATTCCCTCTCTTTGAAGTAGAGAAAGCAACATCCCTCAAGGCACCGATCTTACTGTTGAAGTTGAAGAAAGAACGGAGAGTTCACAAGAATCAAAGGAGGATAAAGCATACATAAGACGATAGTGAAGCAAAAAGCCACTGTACCCATCTTGTCTGGAGTAAGAAAAAAGCTTCTAGAGAGAAGTGAGGTAATTCTGATTATTGCGATTGAAGCACAGTTCGTTCCTTCTTTCCGCTCTTCGCACTAAGTGAAAGTGAAGTGGATGGATTTCTTTCTTTCCTCCGGCTAGCAACGAAGTAGACCAGAGTCTAGCAGCGACTCAGTATTCTTTTTCTAAGTAAATTAGTGATTGATTTTCCTTTGTCTTGCAACTCAGTTTCTACCGAAAGAAGTGTCTAGGCTAGGAACGATGCTTCATTCCATAGGGGCCAAAAAGAGAGTTTTGCGTGTGCGTAAGGAAAAAGCTTGAAAAGCGTACTTGCGGAAAGAGGGCGGTGGAGCTTTAGGTCTCGGTCAGAGTACAGGGAAGATGGAGTTTCAGAACGGATGAACAAAACCTTATTTGAGAAGGCTCGATGCCTGTTGTCGAATGCAGGTTTGGGTGAGGAGTTTTGGGCTCCAGCCGTTAATACAGCATGCTGGTTGGACTTTCAGTGTCTCACACATCCATTGAGTGCTCCCGATGAGGTATGGTTATACGGAGATTTTTCTTTATGCTTTGTCAGTTGCAGAGGCAGTGGAATACAGTGAGCCTTCATCAGATTCTTCAGCTCTTTCCTCAGTTGATTCCGCTAAGTGCTTGGTGGCTATTCATGAGGTATCTCGAGCTTCATAAGATAAGAACCAGACTTGGGAGTGGGAGCTTGTGAAAGCAGAAGCTTCTTTTCTTTCTTCTGTCCTTGATCGAGTTAGTCAAAAGACCCTTGCCTCCTGACCTTCCGTTGTTCTTGAATCTTTGAATAGAGAACCCCATTAACTAGACAAGCTTGAGGAGACAAGCTCCCTCACAGAAAGGATAACGAAGGGCAGGCAAGTTGACGCGAGCTATGAAACCGCTCCTTTCTCATTTAACTCGTCGGATTCTGAATGATATATTAAGACGTCATGAAGGCTACGATTTCGTTCTTCTGTCTAGGTTCCTTGTTGCAAGGTCGGGTTTAGGCGTTTTAGGTCCTTTGAAACTTAATGTAATGGGTGACCTAATGAGATGCCAACAACTCGAGGGTTGGCTGGTCCGAAATAGAGTCAGGTATGTGCAAAAGGGTGGGGGAATAGTTGGCTTAGGCTGGAGTCCCCTGTATCTCTTCATAAACGGGCACCCCTTCATAAACAGGTAACCCTTGTGAAAGGTCACAAGAAGTGGTTTCGTCAATGAGCACTCCTGCTTGAATGAAATAGCTCGACTGAAAGGAAAGGAGAGGTTCGATAGAGCCTGGAGAGCCTGATTGAAACAAGAAAACTTCCTGAAGCCGAGACCCACCATGCTTTGATACACACAGTTTATCCCATTCTAGCCAATGAATCCCATTCCCACCAGTAAGTGTTGTCAAGCAAGGCTCGAGCTAAGCTAATAGTAATGATACTCGAGTGATAGCCCTATTTTGCCAACGTCTGTACTCCCCTATAGTAGAACTACTACGTACCTCTTATCTGTCTTACTCTGAACTCGAACGAATGTGAGAGGTGCTGTTTCTGTATCTCGAGATAATTTACATCTCAAGGATTCAATAGCTGTTTCAAAGTACGCAAGCCCTTTGAACTATAAATTAATGTAATAAAACTCAATCCCCAGGAGCTTACACTCTATCTGAAACTGATGGTAAGGGAATTGGCCTTATGACTGACTGCAGCAATTGGAAAGAAAACGACTCTCGGAAAAACCCTCCTTATGGGCTACTCTAGCTTAAGATAGCAGATAGCATTAGAAAGAAAGTTTATGTCAGCCTAGGGATAGGAAAACTCCGGATCAGAAGATCTTTAGGCAACCAACCCTTGTATTCGACAACTCCGGTCTGATCTTGTGGCATAGTATACAACACTAAGTATCCTGTATCAAAGGAAATTTCCGTGTACTGTATCGCCATCTGATGACCCACTCATGGGAACTACCTATTTGTCTCATTTCTGGTGCCATTAATCCCTTTTATTCTAACTAACATCAATCCCTTTTCTTCCATTTATTCCAAGGTTAGAAAAAGAAACAAGCAAAGAAAGGAAAGGAATAAGCAGCTAGGGCTTTAGCTGAGGTCCCCTAGGTGCTCGAACGAAGTGAAGAGGAATGTCTTTATCTCTACTTCTTTTTCTTTTCTTTGTTCGAAGACCTTTTAAGGCATGTGATTAGAAAGGGTAGCTATATGATATACTTTTGTAATCACTTCGCCCAACGGATGTCTTTTAGTTGGTGAATAGGAATCGACCAGTTCATCAATCCGAAGCAAGTCCGTGCAATCTGGACTTATAGTCCTTAGATTCGTCTTTGCGCAACGCCGCATCCTCATTCATCTAACCAAAAAAGATCTCCCCGGGAGCGAGTGACTCTCGTCTCGGTGTTCTCGAAAGGGAATTCTTTGACCGGCGGGTGCGAATCGGTAGCTGTTAAACTAGCTATGGCTTGATGACTGCTTGACTTTTTTTTAGCTTTTTCGTGGGGCATGGAAGGATCCGAAGGAGAAGAGGCATTGATCGGGGCTAACTGCACTAGCTTGAAACTAGGAATAGTATATATCCCATACCCTTCTTCTAAGATTATACCTGCTACTCAAATAGGAATAGAATCCGTACCGCCTGGGATCAGTATGCCATGTTGATGCCTTTAATCCAATAACTAAGACTAAGATGCTAAAGTCAAGACTAGTGAGATTAGCTTGGTGTGCTTCTATCTTCAGATTGATGGACAATTGCCGGAAGACAAATGCCCAGAATCTGCAGTTTTCTTTTCCAGGGGCAGAAACTCTGCCGTGGATCCAAGAGTTCACAATCTTCATTCTCACTTGAGACTTGGCAAAACGAATAGAACCGGGTTCTCTTTGGTAACTTGAAAGGGCTTTGGGGATGTAATGTAGCTTATTGGAGAGCTCTTATCAACGGAGCCATCTGAGACTAATTGATATAAAGCGCTACACATCATTCACACAATCATTAGAAAGAGTTAGACGTCCAAGAGCTTCTCGCGGGCACTCACCTTTGGCAACCTCTTCACTTCGTTCGAGAAATAAATACCTCTGGAGGAGCTTCCCTGCTTGACGACGTAAGCGGTTCAGTTACTCGAGTCGCATCACTTCTTGTTTAGGAAGCCCCCCCCAGGCGAGTTAGATCCTCCCTTTTAGATTCGTTCGGCGATTGGTTCGGAAGTCGATACCACATCAAGTACCTTTACATACTAAGGATCCGGGCTGACGTATGGTCGCCTTCTTTATCCACTGATAATATCACGTCCCGCATGCCTTACGGCATCTATCGTCTTGGTAGCAAGCCTTACTATATAATTGGTAGTTACCACCAGAAAAGCCCCTTTCACCATCCGTTTACATTGCTGTCAAACTCTTTCTAGTGAATGGCCCCCCGACTACAGCACTTTTCCAATCGCTCTGTCCGCTCAATCTCAACACCCTTACTATGTCCAATCATAATCGTGCTCTTCTCCTTTGCTCCAGTGCGCTATCGACGCGCCGATGCTTAAGCGGATATCTCATTTCTTCTATCATGATCTTTCTAATTGGATGCCGGAGCTTCTATCTTTAATCAATCCATAACATTTATGTGAAATAAAAAGAAAGCAAGGCCTATTTTCTCGAAATAAAGGGTGCTTGCAGTTCTTCTTAAGTTCAAATGAAAGTAATAAAGAAACTCCTTAACAAGAGCAGGGGGCCATCTCTTGCCTCTTGCGAACATCTGGGCAGTCGACTCAATTCCCTTTCAAAATCTGAAGGCTATTTGTTCTCGAATATGCAAGATGGACAAACTTGGCTTCATCTAATACTTGCTCTCATCTTGCGAAGAATGCTTTCTTTTAGTCCTTTTCCCTGTCTGTCTACTGAAAATGGCTTAGGGTAATCAAACCTGTCTAGTGGTTTTGGAATTGGGCAATCAATCCCTGCTTTGGCTGTCTCCTTCCATTCTTATCTAAAATGTGCAGCTCTGATTCAATTGCTAACGCGCGCCCTCGGGAGACGGTACCTTAGTAATAACGACAGTACTGCAGCCACTGTTTAACCCAGTTACGGAGCGGAGACCATTCAAGGATTAGCAGAGGCAGATACCTGGCATCTCTTTGAGATCGTCAGGCATCAGATGTCACTCTACTGGCTTCCATTTCCTTCCGAAGAAGATCAATAATGATCCCTTCATTCAGATATGGATTAAGAGGAGCTTCACGTCCCAACGGACAAAAAAATGCAATTGGAACTGCAAGCACCCTTGGACCACATAGTAAACACTCTGTCGACCTACTTAGGTGCTAACGGTTCGGCGACACAAATCAGCCATCTGCACATAGTCCGCATATAGCCCAGCCTTTTAGGACTCATTCTACCAGCAAACCAGTTAACAAGGGGTCTAGTAATCCCACTAGCGCTGTAGGTTTTAGAGTAGGGGATAGGCCTGGTACTAGATCTATGTGTCAGTATGGGAAGGTTCTAAACCAGCTAGAGGAAGCGCGCTATCTAATCATTGGTGCTGGTTCTAGAGCTTTCCCAGTGACCCTGCCTGGTGCTATTTTAAGTAATCCCCTCGTTCTAGGAGTAGTAGTAGGCCAACCAACAAAGCCTTTTGTTAGGAGTAGTGAGATTAGTTGCTATCCCTTGTCCCCCTGTCTTGTCTCCTGCCTACGTTCCAACCAGTAGTAAGCAGCTAATCACTCGTGCAAGAGAGTCCCAAGAAGGTGATAAAGCCTAAACCCCAGCCTTATAGGAAGACAGCATTGTAGGACTCAGTCCCTTGTTCTAGTGATAGAGATAGATATTGTAAGGTTCTAGCATAAGAAAGCAAGTCTAGAGCTAAAGTAAGGAAGCTTTTAGGGAAGCTATTTTTCTGATTTGCCTAAGGTTTAAAAACACTTTTGGATAAAAACCGCGGGTTTCTCAACACCGCGGGGCATTGACCTAAGGAACGTAGTCTTAGGATTGGACTTCACTGAAGAGTTGCCCTAGTTGACGATGTGAAGGAAGAAGAAGGTCTGTGAAAGTCAAGTCGTAAAGAAAGATAGAAAAAAGTTGGAATGTATTCCGGTAGCCTTGTAGTGTTCATTTCCGAAGATGAAGGGGTGAGTCCGCTTGACCCAGTGAAAGATGTTCCGGAACGATAGCCACTTCAAAGATAGAGTAAGGGCGGATACTCAAACCCTACGTAATGTTGAAGGTGGTTCAGACGTTTTATAAGACCTTTCTATCAGTGGTCCACTTTCATCCAGCTTGAAATATACATCCCCTTGGAAGTCTCGCATGCTTTTGGAAGTTCCCTACTCCAGTCTAGTTCAATAGTTCCAATGGACGAAAAAGGGTAATAAAAAGGTGTCTTCGACAATGAAAGTGGCCCGTTCTACATAGGCCCTGCCCAAAGCTCCCTTCTAAACTAAGGCACGCTCGATAGCAAGAAGCTAGTGACCTCTTTCAGGTCATTAACTATAACTTGCACGAGGTATCACAGTGGGGCCTGTCTTCTGTCCTTTGGCTAGGTTCTTGGGTCCGGTCGAGCCTCTTTGAAATTACATCCCCGCCTCTCGAATTGCTCCGCTCCTCAAGATAGCTCTCGAGATATGAATAACCTCTTCGAGCATCTTCTTTCCTCTTCCTTTTAGTCGAGCAAGGGAACTCCTTTGACAGTGAAAGTAGCTCGCTTCAAGAAGTCAGATCATAAGGGAAGGTATGTTACGAGCAGAAGTTATATTGCTAGTGGAAGTCAGAGTCGCAAGGTTAGGACCGCATAGTTTAGGTGGGTGCGAAAGAAATTCGATTCCCCAGAAGTTGTCCGAGCCAGAACTCTTGTAAACCAGCTTGATAAAGGGTAGTGGTAGGGACAGTCTCAGTACCACTGAAAGTGCGAGAGTCCTTCAAGCAAGGGACTTGGGCAAACAAAGGGAACAGTATCACCACCGACTGGAGCTGGAACAAGAGGGACAGCGGATCGAACAACAAGACGCGGGCCGGTCATAGGAGCTTTATTTGATCGACTCTAAAATAAGCACTTCTCACTTGCTTGTTTCGCAGGAGCTAACAAGTCATCTTTTACCTAGGTTCGCTGAAGGGGATACAACGTATTATATCTCGCTACAACCTTGTTCTAGTCGCAACGGAAACAACAAGCCAAGCAAAAGAAGTTTATTCTTTAGAAGATGCTGCTACCAGATGGGAAGACTTTACTTGAAGAAGCAGCAACTCCAAAGTTGGAAAATCTCTTTATAAATCACTTTTTAAGAAGCATTATTTACGGGGGTCCAGCTCTAGCCCTTTTTACCGTGTTAGTCTAAGAGGGGTCTTCCTTTGCGCTGGTCATTGTTCGAACAGGTCAGACAGATCTGGATCTCCTTAAGATCTAGTATGGGTCGTCGGTCGAACAACCACTAAGATCCTATAGTTATAGTAAGCAGGCGCTGTCCCACACTCTACCGAATTAAAGAATTCCTTAGGGTAAGAGAAGGCGAAAGAGAAGCCAAGCTGAAGCAAGGAGGTTGCTGTGCTTCTTCTTTTTCCGATGCTGTTCCCGTCGTCCAATCTCAGGAATAGAGTAGGAAGATCCGCGCCCCTAAGGGAAAGAAGAACAATCCTCGTATTTTATAGTTAGTGCCAGTTCCCCATCCGGGAAGAATATTAGTAAGAAGAAGGAGAAGTGGGGGTCTATCTCTTAGTTAGTAGATATCAGATCCCTTAGAAAGATGCCATATAGGCGGATTGCACTCAGCCCATTAAAAGATCCATTTTCTTGTTTGATCACACCTCGTCCGAGTAAGGAATCGATCGCTAGAGGGCAGGGGCAACATCCCGAAAGCAGCATTTCAAATAGCCAGAAACGGAAAATCCCTACTTAAAGGTAGCAGCTGTTCCCATTGGGGCAGTAATTGACTTTCGTTCATCAACTCGAAACTCATAAGATCAGGCAGAAGCATAGTAATCTTTCCTCTTAGGAAGTAGTCCCCAGGTCCATAAGTCTCACTCCCACAGCAGGATTCGCTACATCTCTCTCTATTCTTAGTTGCTCCTTTTTAGGAGCTATTCCTCATGAAAGGGCTAGGAGACAAAGGTGTGTGCGAGAAGAAGGGCTCTTTCCAGCAGTTGGAAGTAGACTCCTTTATCAAAAAGGTATTTCCTCGGCGTTCTATTTTCGTTCTAACGCGTCATACTATTCTTTTTGTATCCCCCCTTTCTTTCGCCTAACCCTAGGACTAGCTTAGCTTCCTGTGTTAGCTCTAGCTTATCGATGCCTGATCGTGAACCCCATTCCATTCAGGTAAACCGAACTCTGAAACCTGCATACTCCTAAGAAGGAGATTGGTCGAGTGGTCTCAGTTGGAGAAAGCGCTTACCGAGTCAACATCAACAGCAACATACATATCTATTCGCGCACCTGGCCCTTCGCCCCCTCACAAGGACTCCGTACCTTACCTTTTCAAGCACGAATTCTTAACTCAAAATTCTTTCTTCTTTCTATACGCAATTCCCCGTCCCGGGTTGAAGGATGTTGGCGAAAGAGGTGTCGAAAGTAGAAGTTTTGGCCGATGCCCAATGCGAAGGATGATGGTCGAAGACTTTTTGTCAACAACTAAAACGAAGGGGGCTTGTACCGACTCTTCTCTTTGGGATATGTTACGCACGAGCTATCTAAATAGGAGTTCACGTAGACGACAAGGCGGAAGGACAAAAGTGCAATAGTGCAGACAGGCGAAGGTTATATTCTTCCTCATCCTACGAGAAGTAATGGTTAGGACTGATTGTTGCCCGTATTCTTCGAAAGCTCTAAAAGGAGCTGAAAGTGCTAATACCTCAAAGGGGTAGGCTAACAACCCGCTAACTTCAACACTAGCGTAAGGCGAACCCGGGAAAGGAGCTAGGTAAAAAGAAAGAGAAGTGCGAGTGGTCAAACATCCTATAACCATTGGTGAAGTAATAGAATTGAACACTACACGCAGGGGAGGGAGCTAGATGTACTACCGAAGAGAGCTAAAGTAGTACGAGCACTTTTTCCAGTGCTTTTTCCCTGTTTATTTCGACCCCTGTATCTCCCGCAGCAGCAAATCCGTATCGCGGAACCCCAGCATCGACGAATCCACTGTACCGACATCCGACTTCCCAGGATGAACTCACAAGCCGGAATGGATTTTTTCCATCCTTCCTTCTTCGTGAGTGAATATGAAACTGGTGACTAAGCCCTTTCCTTCTGCCTTTGCTACCGACGCCTTCTAAAGAATTTCATCCGGATAGCCTTTAGGCTTAGTTAGTGTTGAGTAATCCCCCCTTAAGCTAAGCAAAGGAGTCAAGATCATAAGTTCTAGATCCAGATTCTGCTCTTCGAATTGTATTTGCTGTTGGCTCTTGCCTAAACTATTAGTCATGCCATTCAGATCTTCCTATCTTTAGTTCTCTATCGAAACGCATAGGGGAGGTTCGTTAGACCTCGGACTATGACACTTTGGCAATTTGAGCATCTTTCCTCGCTCCCTGAGATTGCTCACTTTCTCTTCCCCTATTTGTGCCTGCCTTCAGCTCTTTGCTTATGCTCTCTTACTGAGATGGGATGGGAAAGGAACTCCGTAATCAATCCACGACTGTCTTGGACATTAGTCTTCTTCTGTAGGCGATCCATCTTTCTAGCCAAAGGGTTCCGAAGTGCGTCGAAAGAGCTGGTCGGGCTATCTTCAATTAGGACAAAGTGAAAATCAAAGTATGAAAAGTGCTCGTTCCCAATCCTAGTACAAATCGGCTAGGGCTAGGCATTAGTAGTCGGAAAGAACGTCCCCTTTAGTTTAGTCTTAGTTGGATTCTAGCTCTCTTCTATTTTGCGTCCCTCGGACGTATTCTTAAGGTAAGCTTGCTTAGCCGACAAGCCTTCCTTCAATCAAGCATTTCCAAGCGGAAGGAGCGAGCATAAAAAGCGAGTTGTAGAGCTATCACAAGGGTATTCACTGAAGGATGTAAGCGAATTCCTAGGCTCATTCTCTTTCTATTGCTATTCCTCCCGCTCGTAGATTAACGTTGTCAGTTGCGGATGACATTTCTCTTCTGTCTTCTTCTTTCTTTCAGACCCTAGCTAATGTGGTTGGTACGCAATCTCGGGTTCCATACTCGGGTTACCAAGCGAAGCGCTCGGTCCAGTTCTAAGGCTAGAGGTCCAACCTCAACACTATCTCCGGTTCCAACGCTTCAGGCGTCAGGCTCAGGGAAAGCAGATTAGTTCGGTTCACTAGTCGAAGGCAAAGGAGTGCCCGATTGAGCTAAGTTCCAACGCTAGTCAAGGATAGACTTAGCCAAATAATGTTAATGTCTTTCACGAGATTCAATGTTATGTGCTTGGTTGCGATCCTTCGATCCCATTTTTATGTATGGAAGGAACTGGTAGTTGATAAGCTGCCAACCTCCTGAATGGAGGCTTCTGTAGGTAGAGTTTCATGGATTACAGAGGGATAGGTTTTCTTGGAGGAAAAGAAAGGGGGAACAGGGCACCAACGTCTCTGGTTAACATGCCAGATCCAATATGATTGATAGCGCACGCCTACCCACGACTTTAAAGTAAACGAAGCGGGATGGGGTCATTGAGCGAGTGGTGAGATAGCGGTTTGCTAGGTGCAACGGTAATTGTGTAAGTAAGGTAGCCCGGACAAACAGAACGCAAAGCGGTGACAAAAGAGTTGATAGAGCCGCCTCTGGGCGTTGTGAGTTGGAGTAAATGCGCCATAGCATAATAGTCTCTGATGCCGTGAGTGGCCACCCCATGTAATGGCTGCCAAAAGGACCACGTGGGTTGGGTGAAGGCACAGTTCAATGTTCTGAATTTCCAACTGGAGATTCTTGAATGGCTCTTTCTGGTCTCTTCCTATCAACACACCTAGATAGGTTTTGGTACTTCGGAGTGTGACATCAGCTCCAATTAGTATTGTATTGTATTAGTCTCTCTTTCAGCGAAGTAGAGACCCTTTACCTACCTAGCCTATGGTTTCCGTGTAATGAATGGCCTCATTCCTAGCGCTTCCTCTAGGCTTCTCTTCCTGCTTTCTTGCTGTTCGGTTTTCTCAAATGGTTGAGTTCGATCCATTAGGTTCTTCGATTTATTCAGAAAAGAAACGAGAGACAAGAAAACATCTTTGATTACGATTAAAAGAAAGAATATCAAATAGACGACCAAGATCCAATTTCGAGTTCTTGGTGAACATGATCCGCTTTATTCGATCCCTTCATTTATGTGCCAGAATAGAGAGAGATTTGGTAGGAAAGTGGAAGATACTTTTTTGTATATGATAATCAAAGGGAGTGGGAAAGCAGCAGTAATTCTTTGGCCCGGTTCTCGGTAGAACCATAAATACTATCCGAAATAGTGGAGGGTGCTTGATAATAATAATATTCCATTCCGTTAGGGACACCTGTCCTATCGCTATCAAGAATAAGGGATTGCCCCTTAAGGGATGCCCTTAGATGGAAGGTAGGTTGGTTTTCAAACCTCCTATAAAAAGTAAGGAAACACTCCCAAGGGATGTTTAGGATTTCCCTTTTCGTTTTAGATTCCCTTTAACATTTCTGCGTTACGGAGGGAAGGTGGGATCAAGATCAACAATAAGCCAAAGAACGGAGGTCTCTAGCTTGCTAGTATTGTAGCTCTAGCGCTGTTCGGATGTGTTGATTGATGCTCGGGATAGGTCGCTAAACCAAGGACCGCGTCTAGGTATAGGTAAGCAGTTATTGCGAGCTCTAGCGCTGTTTGGATAGATTGATTCCCGGGGCTGCCCCCTTTTCGATGTAACGCACACCGTCGTCTTGTGCCTGATAAGACGCAGACCTACTACCCACTCTTTAACCCCAAACCCGAACCATTAGCTGCCCCAGTCCCCGCCCCGATCCAGATAAATCCTGAAGGTGTGTCCTGGAGGGACTGACGGGCAGCCCAAGTAGAGCCACTCTTATCCATCCAGATGAAACCTGACGGAGTGGGACTTGGGTTGCGAACAGCTAGGAAAGTACCTAACATGGATAAAAAAGCTATCCAGAGGGAAGGGCAGTACCATGCAAAACATTGCTGCGGGAGGAGCTTTAGGAAAACTCAGTGTTAGTGAGTAATCTTGGGTGGTTTCCGAATGGCTGTTAAAGAGAGGAAATACAGGTTCCGCTTAAGGAGCTTGGGGTACGTACAACCTTTCCAGGTAGTAGGTCGAGGCAACTAAACAAGTGGTTTTCCATAACCTATGGGCGGGTAACCATTCCCATTGGAATAACCTATTGGAGGCATAAGGCGAGTGCCTCTTTTCTTCCCTTCTTAGGTGCACCAAGTTGATCCGGAGATAACATGAAGTTTCTATCACTTTATATCGGGGGTTACATAACATCAATAAATCATCATTAGTATTTTTTAAGAAATAGGCCGGGGTAGATGGGTTCGAACCATGGGTTTCCGGGAGCAAGGTAAATCGATGCTTTCGAAACACAGGATAAAAGACAGGATACGGTCGCTCAAACAGTCGTAATTCGTCGTATCGTCTTAAAATGATGAAATGAGCGATAAGGCTGTTTCCATGGGCTTTATCGGATATTAGCATATCTCACGATAGAATCCCGGGATGCATATGCTCTTTTCAGGGTTGAAGGAATAAGTCAGCGCTGCTATTGGACTTCTTTGTGGTATGGCAGCAGTAGCAAAGAAAGAAGCTGCTCACTCTGCTTCACCGAGAAAGGTTTTTACATGGATGTATGGAAACCAAAGGCTCCACATTTAAGTAAGTAAGCCCGCAGCATCACTACCAGATCGAGCCCCCTCAAGGGAATATTAACTTATGCGCCTACCCTCGGCTACTGGGACTGAACTTGATCTATTCCCTAAATAGGGGTGAGCTTCGTGCTGAAATCAAAACAGCTCCTGACTCTGGCTTTCCAAATTTAGGATGTGCTTTCTCTATTTCCGTATCCATCGCCTTTGCTCCAACTCGATTTTTCAGTGGTTACGAAGAGGTCTTTATTCCTAGTGTGTCCTCACCTTGGAGCGAAGCTGCTCGAACATAGTGAAGAGGTTTAACCTTCTTTCACTAAAGGTATTCCGAAATCGGGTGTTCTTGTCTTGGTTCAACGCGCTATAGATCTGTATATGGGACTGAGCCAGGGGAAGCTACGGGCTATGGAGCTACATCTGTGCTAGAGCAAGATCAAACTTGAGTGGAAACTGGTACAAGATATGGATGGGATCTCGAAAAGGAAGGAACGCTAGCTTGGCTTCTGCCGGCAAAAATGCTTTCGAGGATAGTTGTTCACGTAGTAAGGTGGCTGCTCCGACAGCGTATGATTCACCAGGCTTAAGCTGAATAAAATAATATGATCGGCCCTCTAAAAAGTAAGCAAGCGCTACAGGCCCCCCCCGACTAATTATTTGAGGATATGAGCGTGGATGGACCGCTTAGCCTGAGCCTGGTGGCCGTGCACCTCTATCTCTAAACCCCTTTTGACTAGCTAGGTCGGACTTCCACATTCTTGGTGCAAGGGTAAAGCACTTTAGTACACTTGACTTTGTGCTCGCTTCCCTTCTCAGTGCGACACATTCTTATCTCGTCTGATGCGGGTGCAAATCGACAAGAACTACGGTCCGGTGAGTGAATGAACTTTCCCTGGCTAATGTGGTTGGTACGCAATCTCGGGTTCCTCGGCTTACCATGAGGCTCACTCACAAGCCGTTACGTTGCCATTAAAGATAGACACTATACCGGAAGGGTAAGTTTACTACTCCAATGATCGGTCTAAAACAAACGACCAGCCCAAAACGGAGATCGGGACAACGTAACACACAGAAGTCAGACAGAAGAAGAGGCGGGCTAAGCCAAAGTCGATCCTGGAAATGGTTCTAAACCACTATTTCTCCGCATGACCTACGAGGAAAAACTGGCCATTGGCGAAGAATAAACGGTTCTTAAGGCCTGATCGATGGAAGACAAAAATGCTTATTAAAACAATATCTTTACACGAAGCGAAATCTCTTGCCTGACTTCACGTGCAAGAGGTTAGGTAGCGCTAGCCATAGCCAACGGAAACCGGCAGTGCCATAAATGCCCCGGCTTTTACAGCAAAGCAGACCAGGAATTCTCAGTCTTTTGGGAGCAACTGGGGAATTGTATTCACTACTTCTTATGCCTGAGTCTTATTCGACGGATGGTCGGTATCGCACCTCAAGAAGGCCAACTTCATTACTTACAAATCGGCTTTGAGAGCTAAGGGCTTGGCGTGGCAAGTCAATCCTTTCTCTTAGTGAACCTTGACTGATCTTTATATTATTTATATAACATGTGCCGCTTTGAGTGCGATGGAAGCAGTTGATTAGGCAGGCCCTTCGCCGCTTTTTAGGATTCGATCCGCTTAGATAGATTATGAATTCGATTTCCGAGGAAAAGACTCTCAGTGCTCAGTGAATGGCTAGGAGTCCCCGAGTTGGACAGTCTCATTATAGAGATGCTGCGAGACATTCTTGTCCAAGAGGCCTAATTTCGTATCGAGAACGGGCCTTTTCTTTTGATTACTGAGGGAAGGGATTTTTTCACTAAGCCGAATCTGTTGACTTCAAAACATACTCTTTGTCACTGTCCTTCCCGACTCTTTGAGTCAATGCGGGAATACCAGGAAAGATCAGATGGGCCTCATCGATAAAGAAAGACGCCGTAGAACTTCTTCCACAACCTCACCTTTCTTCTTTCTTCTTCAAAGAAAGCTCTCCCTAAGAGAATTTGACGCTTCTAGGCCAGTTAATCAGGAAAGCAAGAACTCTGACAAGCATGGTTGCAGTCAACGGGTTGAAAGCGGTCAGATGGAAGGAGTAGGCTCTTTCACTAGAATCAATCCTCTGGTACTACTTCCTTTCTCTGTCTCTGATGGATAGCAATTCCTCTCTCTGAGAGTCAAGGCAGGTAAGGTAGTCTCTTTTTTACTTGATCTTGCTTCCCCTCAAACCGATGCGCTAATCATACCATTCCTCTGGTATTTCTCCCTCTTCACTTCGTTCGAGTATTTCTCTCCCTCATCCTAGCGGATGAGCAAATCAAATTACGAAGAGGTTTATCCCTAGTGTGTCCTCACCTTGGGATGAAATAACTCGACTAAAAGGAAGAGGGATGCCCGCCCATATTGCAATGAGTGTAGTTGAACAAATGCTTTCTATAAATGCGCCTATATACACTGTACACGACAACTTTCTAACAACAGCTCAATATAGCAAAAGTATACCATCGATTTATACCAGCGTCATTTGTAACATGGGCCACTTTCAATCCTCAACGAGTTCATCTATATGAATGTTATTAAACCAATTGTAAAAAGGGAGTCAGATGGACCAACTGAGGATGACTTCGCCCGCAAGGTAATCTCAAAAGAGATGCTTTATTATTACTTAAAGGCTAATGTACCAGAGAACATAAGCAAGAAGATGATGGCAACTTGGGAAGAAAGGATCTCGGGAATACTGACCTCTTACGAGAACTATACTCGTAATGTATGCGGTGATTTAAAATCACCTAACCCTTGGCAAGCTCATGAGGAAAAGTGGAATCAATTCCAGTTTAAGCTAAGAAGGAAGGGATGCACAAATTACGTCGTACACCATTAACTATGAAGTATAAGATGATGGACACAGACAACTCTACTACTAGATTATTGAATCGCTTTTATCAAAAGATTGAACGATCAACACACCAAGATCCGCATCCTGGGTTAATCATTGCTTCACATGACTTCTTCGAGCCTTACCCTCTTGTTAACGAGATTGACCTACTCTGTCTTGCGACCATGGATCTCTTAATCCAGTTTGCTTACCCATCCTTATCTGGTTACGGTAAGTTCACAATTTCCTTTACCATGAAGCGATCTTACGGGGTGGAGATCTCATTTACGCTAGGTCCTGCTATCCCCTTGACTTATCACGATTGTAAGTTCATTCCAATGAGTGAGGTCTATGCTCATATATATCGATCTATTATTCAATATGCTGAAATCTACGACGGAGATTATATAGTTCGACTCATGATCCGAGTCTATATGGACGGCAAAAAGATGGATAGGCCAGCCCTATCTTCAGAGGAGAGACGCGGACTCGAACGAAGTGAAGAGGTTTTTTATAGCTCGAGTGAAGCGAAGAGGAGAGAGATAGCTCACTTTCTTCAATCATTCAAGCCGGATTGAGTGAGATCGAGCCAATTACTGCTAGAGAGATCCGAAATCGTAAGCTTAGCCATCCAAAACTCCCCCATATCACAGCACTCAAACCATGTCGCACTGAGCTGAAACCATTCATTGTAGCCGATACCGAGACAGTACTGATCGATAACGTTCATAAGCCTTATGCTGCTGGTCTCTTGATGGTTCGTCCCGGTGAACAGATCAATGATATTATGATTGATACCTACTTCAGTGAAGACTACTCTATAATCTTGGATTCCTTTGAAGAAAGGAGTACTAAGGTACTTTATGACTTGGTATTAAGGATATCAACGATTGTTAGACAAGAACGATCCACTTTCACAATTTACTTCCACAACTTCTCTAGATTCGATGGAATTATCTTGCTTAAGCACCTTGCATGTCATCACAAGTAAAAGCTAAAACCTCTTCACTTCGTTCGAGCAAGGGAATTTTCCACTGATGAGGAACCATAGGCTTTACGAGTTAGCAGTCTATTCAGGTAAGAAGATGTTATTCCGCTTCAGAGACTCCTTGAATCTACTCCCAGGCAAACTGAGCGCCCTAGCTAAGAATCTATGCCCGGGTCTTGGCCCGAAAGGCTCTATCCCATATGAAGAGGTGACAGTGTCAAATCTGGCAAGTATGAAAAAATGCTTGTTAG
Organism: Geranium maculatum; assembly: GCA_028566255.1. NCBI lineage: Eukaryota > Viridiplantae > Streptophyta > Magnoliopsida > Geraniales > Geraniaceae > Geranium > Geranium maculatum. The sequence continues at coordinate 24,489 of JAOWBG010000016.1, forward strand.
ACTATATGAAGCAGGACATCCTTCTCCTTGGAGGTGTAATGCTAAAAGCTCAAGAGATATATTGGATGCTGTACAAGGTTGACATAGAAAGCAAGATAACCCTTTCATCACTGGCTCTAAGCATCTTTCGTATGAAATACTACGATGCTTCTAATTGGCCAATCCACATCCCAAACAAGAATGAAGACAGCTTTATAAGGCGTTCCTACTACGGTGGTCATACAGATACATACAAGCCATATGGCGAGGACCTATACTACTACGATGTGAACTCTCTTTATCCATTTGTAATGAAGGAATTTCCAATGCCTGGTGGTGTGCCTGTCTGGCATGGAAATCTGGAAGGCAAGGACTTAGATAGCATGTTTGGCTTTATTGAGGCATATGTGGTATGTCCGAAGACTATCAAGAAGCCCTTTCTACCCTATCGAGACAAGAATAACACTCTCATCTTTCCAACCGGGGAATTTGTTGGAGTGTACTATAGCGAGGAATTAAAGTATGCAAGAGGCCTAGGCTTAAAAACCCTAGGGCGTCCAGACCTAGGCTACACTGTTCTCCCAATCTCAGGCTACCTCTTTGAGAGGATGGAAAGCCCATTCAGGGACTTTGTTAGCTCACTCTTTGAGAGCAGGTTAGAGGCAAGGATATCAGGTAATGAGGCATTGGCCTATGTGGTGTACAAGATCCTAATGAATTCGCTATACGGTAGATTAGGCATTCACCCTAAAAGCACAACAACCGAGGTCTGCGATGAAGATCGATACAAACATTTGATCAGGCATTGTGAGTTGATATTCGGTGATATGCTTAGCGAGAACAACTACATCGTTGCCTACCATAGCAATACCAAGACTGGCTCAGATTATTGGAACCCACCGAACGAAGAACTCTGCTGTCCAACTAGCTGCTGCGATCACTGCCTCTGCTAGGATCTATATGTACCCTTATATCTCAAGAGAGGACTGCTACTACACTGACACAGACTCTGTTGTGCTTGGTCAGCCACTACCTAAAGAAGTGATTTCTTCTTCTGTCATAGGTATGTTTAAGCTAGAGGACAGAGTCATGAAAGGATAATAGCACCGAAATCCTATTTCTACATCGCAATAGATGGCACCAATGTACTAAAGTACAAGGGACCAGCGAAAAACCAGGTCTATCCTGAATGGTTTGAGTCACAGTACGCGGACCCATCTCGTACAGAACTGGTACCGGTGGAAGCCAACTTCCGGATTGATTGGCACACTCTTAACATCATCAAGAAAGACACATTGGTCAGGCTTGGGATTAAGCTGGGGACCAAGAGGATACCAGTATATCACAGAGATGTCTGGGTGGATACTGATCCAATTGATATCAATGACTTGTCTTGCCTAGAGAACATTGGAAAACAAATAATCCAATATCTAAGGAATGATGTAATACAACTACAGACTGAAAAGAACATTCTCAATGAGAAATTATCTCAGATGGAAAGAGAGATTGACGAGAGATACAAAGAGATGAAATCACCGTTTGATGCTAAGAAGAATACTGAGGAACATCATACTGAAAGACCAGAGGTTCGAAGACCAACCATACTAGTCTGCACATCGAGTGTTTGTTGAACAAAAACGAGACATAGAGCTTGTCTGAGGGAGGGAGCTTAGGTAGGAGGGAGCATAGATCTAGCATCAATCACATGAGATACTGAACTGAACGAATAGAACACCTAATCGAGAGAGTATACAACTTAGAGACTAAGCATGAGACTATTGAACGAGAGCACTAAGCTAAGCTAGCATCACATGCATGAGAGAGCTAAGCTAAGAACAATGAACACGATTAGAATTTCTCTTGGATCTAGCATCACATGACCATACCATCAATACCATGGATGATATTCCATACTAGATCTATCCTCCCTTTGCCTTACCCAGGGAAAGTATGATAAAAGATAGAACTTGGAAGCATACCCTAACTCTCGAACCCATGATTCTTGTTGAAATAACACCCAATGTAGAACTAGCTATAGAGCATCACTCTGGTTCTACGTGTTAGACCTACGTCATATTGTGAGAGTGACCGGCTTTGGGATCATCTTTTCCGGGGAGGATAATTGAATAAGAGAAGTAATAGATAAAGTAAGAGAATCAGTTGTGGGTAACCCCTGTATAAGATAAGGGTCCACAAATCTCTATACCAAAATATTTATTACTCTAAAGAGTCGCACTAGATGGGGGTATCTTTTTCCCGATCAATACAGCCATTGCTTTGACTGCTTTTAACTCGGGGAGCTCGTTAGAAAGCGCTTCTTCCCTCATTACCCTGACACTTTCTTCTACTAAGGCTTTTTGTCCATCTACTTCCCTGGAAAGAATTTCGTTGCACACGCTGTCTATTACATCTATATTATGTTCTCGAACGCAGCATACCTCTCCTATTTTATCTGCTAAAGAAGTCCAATTCGTAGATTTGTCTATAATGTAAATTCCCAGCATAATCTCAGGGTTAGAAAGACACCAAATGCTTGAGCCAATATAGAAAGAAATCAAAAGTACATGCAACACATCTGCTACCTCTTTATTCGGTATAGTTGATGGATAGAAGGGGTGAGTCAGTGGTGAATGCCTGCTATCAAGCGAGCAAGAAGCATTACAGCCACCTAGCAACGCTTGAGGATGCCGCTGCTCTTCCGGATGTATGTGACTTGAAATCTCTCGAATGCACTGGTGCTAGGTCGCCAGGAGAAAGAAAAACTAGACTTCCACTTCTCACAGATTCTGTAGTGACGGAATGCTAGCTATTTAGTTATTTCTGGTGAACCCTAGCCATACCGGAAGAAGCCAAAGGCAAAGAAGTCTAGAAACTTCTCCGACGACATCATATGTTAAAGAGAGTCTCGTCGTGTTCAGGCGGCTAAGCTTACCAGCAATAGAACTACTTAAAGTAGGCTGTTCGCTCTCTGCCCGTCGGTTTGATCCGGAGCTCAAAGCAACCAGAGTTTCTGCCTCAACTAAACCTGTTCCTATCTTTCCCGGTATATGCGAGACTTTTAAGATCTAGCTCTTTTCCGGGCAAATGATTCAAATGAGAGCTGTGGAACACATGCATAACTGGATTAGCTTACTATTGATGATAGGGCCCAAGAAACAGAGGCACCAGACTTAGTAAAGTAAAGGTCTCTAAAACAGAAACAGAATAGGAGACTCAGATCTAGGCAGGCGATCCCAACATATGACAGACCGGGGCAGCAGCGGGATCTTGCCATTGGATTTAACGAGAACTCTCGGCGCAACGTTAAATTAGGGTCTAAAATAGGCTGCTTTGGGACGGCAGCAAGCAGTAGATATGTGTTTACGAGACCGAGGTCAATGCATGAAAAACAAAAATAGGCCACTTGCTGGTTCATCCAATCGCAAGACGAAAGAAGAGGTATAGTTTTCCCACTTTTTTGTTGTTATCCATCAATCGAAGAATTCGTGCAGAGGCAGCTAAAGAGCTCTAAAGCATTGGCTTGCCCCTCATGGATACGGTAGCTCTCTAGATAGCTTCTATGCCTTTCAGTTTCAAACTAAACAGAGGAGGTAACTCAAATTGGAAGAGGAGGCAGCCATTAATCCCTCTTATTTATAGGTAGATCGGATTGGATGGATGCCCGGGTACCGAAATAGACTTAGGTTTAAAGATAAAGGTTTGTTTTTCCCTTGGTTCTGTCTTAGTTTGCTTTTCCAACACTTTTCTTTCTCAAGTAAGCATTTTGTCCAAGGTTTGAAGACCTTGGGATAATAAATACCAAGGTCCCCAGGTGCTCAAAGGAAGGAGAGGTATAAAGTGACTTTCTTTAGCGAGTTAAACGTTTCTCAAGTCAGCTAGAAATCCAGCTAATCCAGCTAAGCAAGTTTCTTAACACAAGGTTCGCAGACCTAACTAAGGGAACAGCATTTCGAATTGAACTTTCTCAAACTGCTTCTTTTTAAGAACCAAAAAAATTTGTGCCAAAATAACAGATGCCAAGAAGCACAAAAGGCCTTGAACACGTAATGAGTCTTTCAGTACTATTTCTGCATCCCCCTGACCAAACCCCCCACATTAGGATTACTTGTTAATGGTTGATCAACTTTGATAGACTCGCCCTCCGAAACAAGAAGTTCAGGTCCTGGGGGGATAATATCAACCACTTGACGTCCGTCCGATCTATCCGCTATGGTTATTTCGTACCCTCCCTTTTCTTTTCGTATGATTGTGCTTACTATACCTGCTGCTGTAGCATTATAAACCGTATTGTTACTCTTGCTCCCGTCAGGATAAATCTGACCCCTTCCCCTGTTCCCGCCTACATATATTGGATATTTTAAGAAGTGAACACCCTTATTAGTAGAGGGGTCCGGAGAAAGAATAGGAAAAATGATTTCACTATATTTTTGACCAGGAACAGGGCCTATGACAAGAATGTTTTTTTTAGCGGGGCGATAGCTCTGAAAAGGCAGATTGCCTATCCTTGCTTTCATCTCGGGCGAAATACGATCAGG
>JAOWBG010000017.1:0-13100 GCA_028566255.1 Geranium maculatum
AGTCGTGATCTTCATGGATTTTGATTTCCCATCTTCTTTGCAATTTGACTCTTATGCTTTTTTAACACCAGGAATTGGCAGAAAATGCTTCGACAGTATTCAATGTTCATGTACCTGAGTTTGTCGATGCTATATGGGCTGCATTGAGGGACCCCACATTAGCTGTTCGGGAGCGGGCTGTGGAGGCATTGCGTGCTTGCCTTCGTGTTATTGAAAAGCGAGAGACACGATGGCGTGTGCAGTGGTTAGTCCATGTACTGTGAAGTTCATAGTTATTCAAAATGATATCAGGAATTTTCATGAGATATTAGGCTATTAGCTTCATTGAAGAACTATAATTGCTAGAGTATATAAAATATCAGAACTGTTGAAATTGGCTATTGGTCAACCATCCTTTTGTCATACCTTTTTCCCATCAACAATTGCAAGCCATTTTAATGCTAAAGTATTTTTTTTGGACTATGGACTTAACATTTCAGGACGTATACGTGATTGACTTCGGTTTTGTTTGTTTTTATGCTGCATCGAATGAATTGATCCTTTTATCGTGGCAGGTACTATAGAATGTTTGAGTCTACACAAGAAGGGTTGGGTAAAAATGCACCTATTCACAGCATACATGGTTCTTTACTTGCAGTTGGAGAACTTTTGAGGTTTGTAAATATGGTTTAATTTATCCACTCAGTGGAACTATTACAATATGTGTGTTTTTGCAAGAACAATCAGATATGTGGTAATGTATTACCGTCACTGCATTTTGAGGAAATTTTTACATAATGTAATGAATTTTGCAACCAAGTCGTAGTTAAATGTCATCAGTCATAAATGATTTGGTGCATCCCCAGAACATAACTTTCCATCTTTACGCTCTTTATGTTGTATTGGACCTTCTCCAGTCTGGTACATCTTTATTTCCTGTCGTAACTGTCATATATAGATAGATGTTCATAGGCGTGACATTGGGAATTTGGTGATTGGTTAAATACATGAAGATTATATGAATAGCTGTGATGTTAGTATGTTACACTCGCTGTGCTTTGGCATAAATATCAAGATATTCTGCAAGTTCTTGTGATCTAAACATTAAACTGCACTCTTCACATGCACAGAAATACGGGCGAGTTCATGATGTCAAGATACAGAGAAGTTGCAGAAATTGTCCTCAGATACCTTGAGCATCGTGACCGGCTCGTTCGCCTTAGCATAACGTCGCTGCTACCTCGAATTGCTCATTTTCTAAGAGATCGATTTGTTGCAAACTACTTGACGGTTTGTTTTTTTTTGTTTCGCTGCTTGGATGTTGTTCTAACTGAAAGCTATGCTCACAAGTAGTTAAGCTGAATTTATGTGTATGGAAATTGCAATTTCTTCCAGATATGTATGAATCACATTCTTGCTGTTCTGCGAATACCAGCTGAACGTGCCAGTGGGTTTGTTGCCCTTGGGGAAATGGCTGGTGCTCTGGACGGGGAACTTGTTCACTATTTGCCGACAATTACCACTCATTTACGTGATGCGGTATGTGAAGTTGTTGTTGACTAACATCAATTTTTGGCCATGGTTTTTGTTTAATGCTATTAAATAGCTATGTAGTTCCTCTTCCTGCCATTTTGATATGATAACAGGAATATTAATGTTTAGCTTATTTTCTAGATTGCTCCGCGTAAAGGTAGACCTTCGCTTGAGGCTTTGGCCTGTGTCGGTAACATTGCAAAAGCCATGGGGAAGGATATGGAACCTTATGTCTCCGGCCTTTTAGATGTTATGTTCTCTGCCGGCCTTTCCGCCACACTTGTAGAAGCCCTTGATCAAATAACTGTCAGGTGTACTTTGCTGTTCATAAAATTTTTCTTGAAGTTCTTTTGTTGCTTAATTTTGATGGACATTGATTCAACTTTCTAAAATAATGGAGTCTAAATTTCAGTATTCCATCTTTGCTGCCTACAATTCAAGACCGGCTGCTTGATTGCATTTCAATGGTTCTCTCAAAATCCCATTATCCATCGACAAGGGCAGCGGTTGCTCCTGTGAGAGTAAGTACGGTGCCTACCCCTCAGCAAGTTTCAGACCTAAGCAGTCCAGCCCACGTGCAATTGGCTCTTCAGACTCTTGCTCGCTTCAATTTCAAGGTTTGTGTAAACGTTGCCCAAATGTAGGCTTTATTGATCTGTAGCTGATAACATCTCCATTATCTAGAGTTTGAAACATTAAGGAATATCAGTCTGATTTTCCTTTTGTTTTCTTACTGAAGCTTGTTTATAAACCCAGAGAAAATGAACTTACTAATTTTGTCCCGCTCAAAATAACAATTAATGAAAGCCAAATGTTCTTTATAAAACCTACCGAAGAACCAAAGTTTTGGCTCAAATTGTTTTCCTTGCGACAAATGTTGCTGAAATGTTGTTGTACATGTACTATCGGTGTTTCACTCTAAAGCTAATGATTCTAATAGGGGCATGAGCTTCTGGAGTTCGCAAGAGAATCGGTTGTTGTATACTTGGATGACGAGGATGCAACTACGCGAAAAGATGCTGCCCTGTGCTGTTGTAGATTACTTGCAAATTCTTTTGGTGGTACATGTACACAGTTTGGGACTGGTAGATCAAATCGAACTGGAGCAAAGCGAAGACGTCTTATCGAAGAGGTATGGTTTTCAAGATGATATATGTACTTCGGCATTATGTTTATGTGGTCATGTACTAAAGCATGCAGGATTAATGCACTGACACACATGCACTAACATACGCGAAAACTGTGTGAATTTAATTCTTGTTTTTTGGTAAGATAAGAAATAATTCTCCAGTAGGTATATCTATTATTTACTATAGTTAGAGATTTAAAGATTTGTTTCGTTTCCCCCTGAATCAGAGAATCAGAATATATCTATTACCTAGTAGGTAGTACTAGCAGTACTGCCATATGCATCCTTGTTACTTTGCCAAGTGCCAGATAGATTGTAGTTGTTTATTGATATGTGGCTTTCTGCAGCTTGTGGAAAAGCTTCTCATTGCTGCCGTTGCAGATGCTGATGTTATTGTCCGCCATTCTATCTTTTCATCTCTTCATGGAAATAGAGGCTTTGATGATTTTCTAGTGCAGGCTGATAGTCTCAGTGCAGTTTTTGCTGCCTTAAATGATGAGGTATGCTCATTGAAAGATGTTTCTAAGCATGCCATGATGCCTGCATATATTTTGTTCCATATAAGAATCTATTCATGAAATATGACATGCTGTTTATATTATTTACTTATTTTCTTTGACATGTTAGTCTTTATGCCAGTTTTCTGTTTGTGAAGTTCATTTAATATGAGATGTCATTATACTTGTATGCCTAAGAAAATAATTATGCCTTTTTGACCAAGTGTTAGCTCCATTTTTTTTCATGGAAAAATAATTTGCTTGTATGAGTGATGTATATCATACCAAGAAAGGTATTGATGCATCAATGATGTAATTCAAAATTGGCTGTTTTCTTAGCTGTCTTGTGCTAAAGTTTGGAAGGGCAGTTGTGGCTTCATTCTGCCATAAAGTAAAAATTGAAGAACTAAATGAATTTCATTTTGGCTACAGTGTACTATCTTCCAATACACTTGTCAATTTTAGTTTTTCCTGAAGGGCATTTTCTTTATGTTTATCGTACAGATACAAATTAAATCAGTGTAAGTAAACAGTGATTATTCTCACTGGGATTGAACTGAAAATAAACTCCGTCAAAGGATTGAAATACCTGGGAACCCAGTCCATCCAATGACATATGTGCATTTTATTTTAAATATTGTTTCTTTGGTTGCTTGACATGTGTGATTAGGCTTATTTGCTTTGTCTCAACGAAAGCCAGGTTTTCTGTCCCCAAAACCAGCATTTTAGTTTCTTGAATTTTTCATGTTTCATATAACTTCTGCCGTTTTGGCTGATAATAAATAAATAAATATAACTTCTGCCAAAGTGCTCTTCAGCTCATTTATAACTGTGTGCTAGAGTGTTTTTATTTTGGCTTTTAACTCCAACCTCAAAGTTTCAGCGTGCTGCCTTTTGTGGTTCTTAACATGTCATTGTTTTCTCAGGATTTTGATGTTAGAGAGTATGCAATTTCTTTGGCTGGTAGATTATCAGAAAAGAACCCGGCATATGTTCTTCCAGCCCTTCGTCGTCATCTTATACAGTTGCTGACTTATCTAGAGCAGAGGTGATATATGGTTCCAGTTTTTTAGCTAGTGTAAAATGTTGATACATGGCTATGTGAGCCATCGATTCTTTGTTAAGGTGTTAGCCTCAGATTTGGATTTCTATTTCTATGTTAGCAGTGCAGATAGCAAATGTAGGGAAGAAAGCTCCAAGTTACTGGGCTGTCTAATACGCAACTGTGAACGGTTAATACTGCCCTACATTGTTCCAGTGCATAAGGTTAATAAGTATGGTGTTGTTTATATCAGTCCTTTGAATTTAGTATTTGTTTGCTTACATGGTTCATCTCTGTTTTCCAGGCTCTAGTTGCAAGACTTATGGAAGGCACTGGGGCCAATGCTAATAATGGCATTATAAGTGGAGTTCTCGTTACTGTTGGGGATCTTGCTAGAGTGGTGGGTGAAGTTCCATTTCCATGCTTAAAACAATTTTTTTCTACTTTCATGTTTACTTTCTGTTCTCATGCATTTTTGCTGTGCGTCTCATTAGTATCTTGGCCAGATTGTTACTCATCGATTACTGATTTATTTGGTTTGTGAATTTGATTTAGGGTGGCTTTGCAATGCGACAATATGTTGCTGAACTTATGCCTTTAATTGTTGAAGCATTATTGGATGGAGCAGCAGTCACAAAACGAGAAGTGGCAGTCGCAACTCTTGGTCAAGTTGTACAAAGCACTGGGTTGGTATTATGTTTCTTGTATTATTTTTGGTCATTATATGGTATGTAAATGATGTTTATTTGACCTTAACCTACTGTGAGTTGATTTTGAAATGGTACTTTTCTCTACTAGGCCCTATTTGGAATTGGGTTCAGTTTAGGTCTGAAGTATCTCTATTTTATTCTGAAATTTGATAAAAAAAGAAGAAGGTTCAGTTATATCCTTTTCCTCATCTTTAAAATTGTGTAAATATCATTAACATTTGAAATTTTCTTAACAGTAAAGTTCTAGAACCAGTCCCAGTAGACTTGACCAAGCTGATAATATGATTTGCCAAACAGACCCTTAGATTTTCATGCACATGGCAGCTTTCTTTCCCGTGTCTAGTTCCAATATAAATTCAGGATATATTCCACATTATTAATTTATAGCCATTCAGTCTGATTTTGACAGTGGAATTCAATGCTTAGAGTTAGGGACTTAGGCTAAATCCTTCCATAGATAGATACAACTGGAAAGTTGGAGACTAGGCACTACAGAGCTTCTTGAATGTGTATATTTCCCATCTAATCTAAGAATTTTTTTCTGTAACGTTGACAGATATGTTATAACACCATATAATGAGTATCCACAGTTGCTCGGCTTGCTCTTGAAATTGCTGAATGGTGAGTTGGCATGGTCTACTAGGCGTGAAGTACTAAAGGTAGCTATTATGAACTAGAATGCTTGGTTATATCCTTGAGGTATATTTCAATGCTAAAACTATTGTTGGGGTTCACCAGGTTCTTGGTATCATGGGTGCTCTAGATCCCCATGTGCACAAAAGAAATCAGCAAACTTCACCAGGATCACATGGAGAGGTTACCCGTTCACCTAATGATTCAGGTCAACACATTCAATCCTTGGATGAACTGCCTATGGACCTGTGGCCATCATTTGCGACGTCAGAGGATTATTTTTCAACGGTATAATGTTAAAATGGCATTTACACTCTTCGTTCCAAAATAAGCGCCCATTTTCTTTTTAAAAAAAATTGTTGCAGAGTTAGTTTTTCATTTTCCATTTTGGTATGTAATTATGCATGAAGTGCCGCCAATATCCTAAGATAAGTTATCTCCCTTTATGTTAAAGCACTTTGGGCTCTATGGGGGAAAGTTCATCACTATACTTAATTCTTAATTTTTACAAAAAAATGAGGAAGATTGCAGCAGTAGTACTTGTAACATTGCTGTTGTTTTAGCTTATCTTGATGCTCTATTTCTACTTCAGGTTGCTGTCAATTCTCTTATGCGAATTCTGAGGGATCCTTCACTTGCCAGTTACCACCAAAAGGTGGTTGGATCTCTCATGTTTGTATTCAAGGTACGCTGAACGGAAAGGGCTATTGTGTTATTGTGATGTCCTATTTATTCATGAATGCAATTTTGATTCGTATCTAATATCACTTTGGTTCTTATTTGCGAGGTTAGTCAATGGGTCTTGGTTGTGTCCCATATTTGCCAAAGGTTAGTATGCTTGCCTTTTCAGTTGTAATTAACCTATTGAAGCTTAGTTTCTACAATATTAAACTTGATGAGAATCACTCTCTCGTGCTGTTTATTCATCTTACAATGTTGTCAAAGTAATTCTGTTGTATGTTGATTTTGAATTTTCTGTGTATAATGTATCCATTTTCTATGAAATTGATGCTGATAAATAGGGCTGTGTTATCTCATCTGGTTGGATTCTAGTTTGTATGGTCAGACAGACAGAAAATAAGAGGGGATATATGAAACTTAATCTGATTGCTTAAAGCAAATAATTACAGTCTATAATGTGGGAGGTTGTATTTAACTTGAGCTGTGGATGTCTTTCACTAACAGGGAATTTCAAATTATTTTTCAGAACATTGATTTATACTTCACCAAACTAGTATTGCCTCTTACCTCTTTTTATCTGCAGGTTTTGCCTGATCTCTTCAATACAGTCCGTACATGTGATGATTCCCTGAAGGATTTTATAACATGGAAGCTTGGAACCCTGGTGTCTATTGTGCGCCAGGTATATTTTAATATCATGAAGTTGTTTACTGTAATGATTCATACATGTTATCCCAAGATTTTATGGAGTTTGATTTCTATGCAGCATATACGCAAGTATCTACCAGAGTTGCTCTCTTTAATTTCTGAGCTGTGGTCATCTTTCAGTTTGCCAGCTACTAATCGTCCTGCACTCGGCTTTCCAGTAAGTATTTGCTGATACTGTAGTATAGTTACCTGCATGAGATTATGTAAGCTGGTTTTTGTAGTTGTACTTGCAACTCTCTCTCTCATGCGCGCACGCAAACACTTATTTTACTTTCTCAGGTATTGCATCTTGTGGAACAACTTTGCTTGGCTCTGAATGATGAATTCAGAACATATCTTCCTGGTATTCTTCCGTGCTGTATTCAGGTTTTGAGTGATGCAGAACGGTGCAATGACTACACCCATGTTGTCGATATCCTGCATACCCTTGAAGTTTTTGGCGGTCAGTATCCACTTATCTGTGATAATACACGTGACAATATTGACTGTATTGAATATATGGTTGAATATGAGTTTACAAAATAACTAAAATACGTTCAGAACTTAATTAGATGGAGTTATATAGTCAACAAATAGACACTAAGATTAATATAAAATCGAACTTTACTAATATGGTATATGTTTGAGATGGTTTGGTATGGTACTTGTTCCTTCTTCTTTTAGAGGAGATGAAACATAAATTAGAAAATAAAGAAAGAACCCATAACACAGGATAATTATGTTCCAAGTTTGATATGGAAGCAGGGCTCTGAATAATTTAACAAATTATAGTGAAGACTGAAGAATCTAAGAGGTTGCTTCCAATATGACTATTTGCTATGATTTGCATTGCCAATTATTGGAGCGTGCAAAATTGACTTAGTTTTGTATTACTGTTGACCTGGTTAGGTACACTGGATGAGCATATGCATCTGCTTCTTCCTGCACTCATTCGACTGTTCAAAGTGGATGCCTCAGTGGATATAAGACGCGCTGCTATTAAAACATTGACAAGGTTAATCCCTCGTGTGCAGGTCTGTAGTTTTCCTTATACAACGTCGAATTCACTGTATGTTTGTATTCCTTTCTTATTTACTGCTTTTGCATCAGGTTACGGGCCATATTTCTTCTCTTGTGCATCATCTGAAGCTAGTATTGGATGGGTTAGTTTCTCTTACCTCAATTTCATATTACAAATCAAACTGTATTCTTCCTTTTTGTTTAATTGTGTTTTCTGTCACTGTGCTGTATATGTGTATTGGAATAGATCTGTTTCCACATTTTGTTTATTTAAATTTGAATGTTCATTATTATGTTTCACGCTGTAGTGCAATATACTTTTTAGTTTTCTTTCTCTCTTGATATTGTTTTGGCATTTAGGACTCTGCTGGGTTTCTTATGTCCGATACTAATGTTCTCCCTTAAAAGTTTGAGTTGTAATGTGATTGTTATGTGTTTTAGGGTGAGAAGTAATTTTTTTCATATCTTCTGCTTTACAGGATGAATGATGAGCTCCGGAAGGATGCTGTTGATGCACTTTGTTGTCTAGCTCATGCCCTTGGGGAGGACTTCACCATTTTTATCCCTTCAATACACAAACTGTTGTTGAAACATCGCTTGAGGGTTCATTTTTTCACCTTATTTTAGAATTTACACTCTTATTTCAGAAATGTCAATTATTTTTTAAGATTTTGGCCCATTTTTTATTTTCAGCATAAGGAGTTCGAAGAAATTCAAGGGCGCTTGAAGAGACGTGAACCATTGATTTCGGGAAGCACAGCTGCCCAACGGTTGAGTCGAAGGGTCCCTGTGGAGGTAATCAGTGACAGACTGAACGATGTTGAGATTGACCCTTACGAAGATGGGTCTGATGTGCAGAGGCATCTTTCAAACCATCAGGTATCCTCCTTAATGCATTGTGTGCTCTGTATTCTTCTGCTGGTGGACTTTTAGGAAAATCAAGTTCTTTAAGATACGACATAGAGGGAGCATTGGTGCTTAGACTGCTATAGGATTATCCACCTAGTGATGATATTTCATAGTGTATTCACAGATTCTTAACTCAATCAAGAATATTTCTTAAGCACATTGGTAGTGATAAACATTATGCTCAACTCAGTCTAGCATTAGCTAAAGTGCTAAACAAATTTGAGCTGAAAAAAATATTTATGTAGGTTAATGATGGTCGATTACGTACTGCTGGGGAGGCTTCTCAACGCAGTACTAAAGAAGATTGGGCAGAATGGATGAGACATTTCAGCATTGAGCTTCTGAAGGAATCTCCTTCTCCCGCATTACGAACCTGTGCAAGGCTTGCACAGCTGCAGGTGTGGGCCGTATGGCTAATAGCCTAATAGTTTCATACAGGCACTTTCCCTAGGGAGTTTGTCTAACCGTTTAATTTTGCAGCCTTTTGTTGGGCGGGAGTTGTTTGCTGCTGGGTTTGTGAGCTGTTGGGCTAAACTGAATGAGGCCAGTCAGAAACAGTTGGTTCGGAGTTTAGAGATGGCATTCTCATCTCCAAATATTCCTCCTGAAATTCTTGCCACCCTGCTTAATTTGGTACGTCATTTTGTTCACATGTAATGTTCATCTGAGTTGTATATTTAGGCATGAGCGGACAAAAAGAAAAATGTGAATTATTGATGTGATGTGTATGCTTCTTTAGATATATAATGCTAACTATATCTTTTCACTCTTTGATTTGGATAATGATTCCTCTCATCTTAGCTTTCTTCTGCCATGACATTTTCCTTCGTATCTAATTGGTTCTTTCTTGCTCAGTTGAATACATGAATGTATCCATGCATGGCAATACATGTTACTTTATGATCATTATCATCATCACCACCCTTTTTTGGTTTTGATGGTAGTTTTCACGTATGCATATGTAATATTACTGTATATATCTATCATTGATTTGCAATCTGAGTTGCAGGCCGAGTTCATGGAACACGATGAAAAACCACTTCCTATAGACATCCGTCTGCTTGGTGCACTTGCAGAAAAGGTAGGCTTTAACTTTTCTTATTAGTAAATTATACAGAAGAGCAGATGCACTTTACTGTGCATCTGTTCTAGAGCAGTTTTTATGAGTTGTATATATTTTCATATTAATCTTACCTGATGTCAGTGTCGAGCATTCGCAAAGGCTCTACATTATAAAGAGATGGAGTTTGAAGGGGCGCACTCCAAGAAGATGGATGCTAATCCAGTTGCTGTAGTTGAAGCACTTATACATATAAATAATCAATTGCATCAGCATGAGGTCTGTATTTTAATCCAATTGACTATTTCAATGCAATTTTCTCAATCCTCAGACATGTCATGAATCATTTTATTGACAATCATTGTCTTATCAGGCTGCTGTTGGAATATTGACCTATGCCCAACAGAATCTGGATGTTCAACTCAAGGAGTCATGGTATTTTTACTTTTAAACCCATGATCAGCATTTTGTCTGTAGGCCACAACTTGAACCTACATTTCTTGGATTTAATCGATCAGCCTTATTAAGAGAAAAGGGAAAGATGAAGGACAATCTTTTATATATTCTTCCAGGTTCCAATATACTCATTTGTTTTGTCTCATGATTTAGGTATGAGAAATTACAGCGATGGGAAGATGCTCTTAAGGCTTATACCGTCAAGGCCTCACAAGCATCCAATCCACATGTTGTCTTGGAAGCTACATTAGGTTCATTACTATTCTCATTTCATGTGCTCGATAATCTTTTAATTGTCGTGCGTGCATAGAGTAAGATTATTATGTTGTTTTGTCTTAACATAGACACTGCCCATGCCTTTTCTGTTTTGTGCAAGTAATTATTTATTATGAAACATAGTATTTTTCTAGAAGTTTCCCTTAGGACGCTACCCCGCAACTTGTCATCTATGGCATAATGCCATATGACTGAAGTAAACAATGATAAATATCTCTAGAGCAAGTAATTCATTAATACTGTTTGTTTTGAGTTTTTTTCTTTTTGTTTCTGCCACCCTTAAGTATAGAGTACCAAATGCAACTATTGGTGTATTACAATATGTAATTAATGTTTCATCAGATATTGGTGCTTGGTCTCATTTATCACCACACGAGTCAAGTCATAACTCTCATGTTGCCATATACATTGGTATTACATTCCAAGTACCAATAACTGCCAACTTGTGATTCATTTTTGGGTGCCCTGCCTAGTCTCATGGTGCTTGCCTTGTGCTCTTTGTAGAGTGTACCTTGTCAAAATTTTCATTTTAAGTTCAAGGTGTTTTGCCTTATATCTTCCTTCATGGACATTCTCTGATCACCTTGCTAATTGCTATGTATATATTTATTTTAGTTTCATTGGGTATCTTTGTGTTACATTCTGAAATGCTTCTTGTGATGTGGGTTGCTTAGGTCGAATGCGGTGCCTAGCTGCATTGGCTCGATGGGAGGAGCTTAACAACCTCTGCAAGGAATACTGGACTCCAGCTGAGCCAGCCGCTCGACTGGAAATGGCACCAATGGTTGGTTTGTGAATATTTTATAGTTGACATTTAACAATGATCATCCTTTTCACAAGTATATTTTATGTTGTTATAGGCTGCTAATGCTGCGTGGAATATGGGAGAGTGGGATCAGATGTCAGAATACGTGTCTAGGTTAGATGACGGTGACGAAACCAAACTTCGAGGGTTGGGGAATACTGCTGCTACTGGTGATGGTAGCAGCAATGGTACATTCTACAGGGCTGTTTTGTTAGTTCATCGCGAAAAGGTACTTTGTGGCCTAGATTTAAAACTCACTTGTAACTATTCTTACATGAATAATCGTGATTGTTTATTTTTTATTTTCCTTCCTAGTATGATGAAGCTCGCGAGTATGTTGAGAGGGCTCGGAAATGTTTGGCAACAGAGCTTGCTGCTTTGGTTAGTACTTACAATTCTTTGAAACAATTTGCATTGTACATACTTAGGCCATGTTCTGTAAACACTGTGTTGACATTTGTTTGCATTGACCTAAATAGAAAACAAGAACCAAGTTTACCTCAATGAAAGTGCATTCTTAAGAACATAAAGTTGCTTCAGCGAACTCTGGGATTAAAGCTTACCATATTCATGAAATAATATTTTTTGTTAATGGATGTTGTGATGTTAACTAAATATTTTTTAATTGTATAGGTTCTTGAGAGCTATGAGCGTGCTTATAGCAATATGGTCCGAGTCCAGCAGCTATCCGAACTGGAGGAGGTGCGCTCTAATTTCTGTATTGCATTAACAGAAGTTCCTTTATGCAAGAATGACAAATCTGTCTTACAATATGTTTTATACAATCTATTTTGTTGCAGGTCATTGATTACTGTACCCTTCCTGTGGGAAACAATGTAGCTGAAGCACGACGAGCCCTGATTCGCAATATGTGGACTGATCGCATACAAGGAGCAAAAAGAAATGTTGAGGTAGATTTGTTTGATGGTTCTCCAATCCCCAGATCTTTTGCCTATATCTTCTTAAAACAATCGTCATATGTTCATGGTATTAGAGAGAACTTATTCAGCCAAGACACATCACCTTGGACTCACTTACTTTTACCAGTTTACCATATTTCATTTCGATTTTATCATGAAAAAAAATAATTCCATCCCCTTCAGGATGTTCTGCAAAACAGGTTCTTGGATGCTATTGTGGCAAATCGTTCTATGAGTTTTGGATGTTAAAATTTGTATACTTCACAACTTGGAACTCCTATCCTGGTAGTTAGAACTCCCAAAATATGAAGTATGACAATATTCTTGGGATTATAACTGGCTTTACTCTGGCACTGATTCTTTTTATAAAATATTGAACTGTTCAATTCCATTTCTTCTAAAGTTAAATAAAAAACTAGGTTGGAGACATTTGTATGACATTAGAGTGCAAAATAACCTTGGTTCCAGTTGCATTTTATGTGAGTCCTGCTAATGGCCTTCATTATGGTTTCCAATATCAGGTCTGGCAAGCACTTTTGACTGTTAGAGCACTTGTGCTACCACCCACAAAAGACGTTGAGAATTGGCTTAAGTTTTCTTCTCTCTGTCGAAAAAGTGGGCGCATTAGTCAGGCTAGATCTACATTAATTAAACTTTTACAGGTTAGTGGTGCATATTAATTTACACTTGAAATTTCTGTGGTTTGCCTTTTTCATTTGTTCACTTCATTCATTGTTCTCTTGAAATGCATTTAGTATGACCC
>JAOWBG010001128.1:0-13085 GCA_028566255.1 Geranium maculatum
GGATTGGGTCGACAGCGTAAAGGTCCCTATATACTATCTAGGGATAATACCTCTTAACTAAACACTCTTTTTTGTCATAGCATAGTCGAGCCCAAATCTTGATACACAATTTGCTGACAAAAAAAAATTACTTTTTTCACTTTACTACAACTAATTTTAAAAAATCACTTTATTACACTTCACTATTTTTTATTCTCACGGTTATTAATGCCCTTAAACTGATTTATTTCATTGTAATGTTCGTAGAGTTCTTTTCCCAACTTGGGGATCATCTCTCTTTTCTTTAATATAATCGTCTTAAATTGCTAATAAAAATAAATAAACTATTTTTATGGTAAAACAACCAAAATGTCCCTCTTTAGCTTTTGAATTTGAAATTTTTCAAAGGGGCATTCCACCTTAAAATAAGTCAGATTTTAACGTTATTAGTAACATTGAGAATTAAAATTAGTTAACTGGTAAACTGAATTTTGTTTGAAGTTAGGTGTAGTAAATTGAAAAAGTGTTTGGTTAAGGGGTATTAAGTGAAATTATCCATACTATCTATTGAGATTCATTTCGTATTTACTTTTAAAAATATTAAATAAAACTGTCACGTTTGTTCATTTTTCAGCATGTCTTCGAGTATTTTACTGAAAGAACACCCCGATCTCATTTTGAGCTTCGCGAGACATCACTTGTATGGAATTACAAGTATGCAGGTTCTCATTATACGAAAACCTCAAATTTAAGCTTACTTTGATATCATTTACTTGGTTCATACAAAACTATGTTTTCTTAGACGTCGAATTTGGGAGGCTTCAGGCAAAGGACATGTTGCTGCATCTGTGGACAGGTCCTATTTCTAATGCATCGCTTGAAGTCGTCCAAGGTAGTCGTTCTGTTGAGGTTCGTGCTGTTGGTATCACAAAGGTAATGCAAATTGCTTATTTTGGCGCCAGTTTATCTGTTAAGAACCATGTTTGTATCCCACAAAATAAAAATAAAAATGTCAGAACTAAAGAGCATGCTGTACCGATTCCATCAGCTCATTGGCGCTTATGATTTCTACTGTACTAATGGAGGTTGAGATTTGATGATCTGAATGGCTTCCGCTCGCTTGAGGGAAACTTCCTTCATCATCAGAAAAGTCAGCGGCAGACAATGCCTGGAATAGACCAACACAGTAATGTATCTGTTGCATAAGCTAGTATATATAACATAAAGATGCATTTAATACAAATCTTACCTCACCAAAAGCAGGAAACTCACACTGCCTAAGAGGAGAGCACGGCCGCGAGGTATCTATAAATAATGAGGTTCCTGATGGATATGCATCATCAGGTGAAAATCCCTCCAAGAGTTGCTTCTGTATGTCTGACAACTCCTCCTATCGGAAAACATAAGGAGTTTAATCAACAAATCTCGGAGGGAAAACAATAAAATGGCATAAAACAAGTCTGATTAAGAGGGGCCAATCAACCCCCATATAACATACCTGATACCCAAAATAAATACTTCCTATGCACCAAAATAAGTGTTACATTTGACTGTTTGCAAAAACCTAAACATTCAAATTTTAGTGCTCGACTTCCCAGCATTTATCCTTGTGTGCCCACTACCCAAGTTGTTATAACTAACTTATGAGTAATTCATGTTTAACTAGGGGGAGGGGGTATGTAGTTGACAGTATTCAAACTAGTAACAATGCACTTCATTACTAGAAAATCACCTCTGACAAATTTCTATATTTAGTTCTGAAGTGAGATACCACGGCATCCTTCAACTCTCTTTCATTTGATTCTAATGTCAATAGAGAATTCAATGCATCAACCTCATCTTCCTGTGATCCATATGTTTTCTCTTTATCGAAGTCTATGCAAACGGCCTGCAGCCTGATATTGTCGACCAGCTCTAGATAAGGATCGACCTGTAAATATTATTGTTATCCGTACACCAAAAGAATTTTTTTACCAACAATATTGCCATTAAATCCCAAAAAAGCAAAGTTAAGGGTGAAATAGTTTGTCTAAAGAGGCAAGAGACGAACTGTTGAATCTGTCAGAGGTGCTTTAACAATAGGAATTAGCTCTGGAAAACTGCTTGCTCTGGCCGAAAAAATAAGCATGTATGATGCCAATGTAAAAAGAGACCTTCTGCGAGATGGGCGTATACCTCCTTCAGTATGCATATAAGAAGCATATATCAGAAGGCATTTTCGTAAATGAGTGTATATAGCATAAGTTCACACTTAGCCTTCTGAAACAACATCAATCAGGATGAACCATTCATGATTCATCAATTTGTTTGTGTTGTAAGGGCTGCAGATGGACCATATTTGTATGACAAGTAAATATTATAATTCATAAAATCACAGGAAATGTACTTCTAAATAAGAAACCCAGCTTACCTTCTTGATCTAGAGAGAGGCTTCTAAGAGAGAATGCCAGTTGAAAACATCGAACTAAAGCGAGATGACTGGATGTCTGTCATGTACAAAATTATTCATTATGCAATTCGAGATATCAATTGAAAAAACATGAACAGAAATTTCTATGCTATTAAAGAAAATATCATCAAAGTTGGTTCATAAGATGCACTAAATCATAAACTTCTTTGCTTTTACAGTAGCCCTCATCACAACCTTTCCTTCTAAGCTACAGACTATTTGGCTACTAAGTTGCTGGTTTAAGACCTATGCTACCCCAACCCAACCCTTGACTTTATCGCCCGAGTCCAAGATCCAGGTAACATGGTGTTGACGTTCATTATTTGAAAAGATGAGGCAAAATGCAGAGGGAGAGGGAGAGAGAGGGAGAGTAAAAATGGCAACTAAATGCAATCAATAATAGCAAAATGTATGCAGAAGCTCTCACCTTATATCGACCAAACAGTAAAGCAATGTTATAAGTGTGGGCCATTGCCTCAAAATTTGCAGGGGTATTTTCCGCAGATGTTGCTTGAACCCATATTAATGATAGTATAAGACTAACTTGATGACTACTTAATCGAAGGGAAGCTGGCTTCTGCAAGAAGATAATCAAGGCAATTATATAGGGTTTAGAATAAACAAATGCATATTGTGGACTGAAAAAACAATAGATATGTAAAAAGTCCGCTAAATTGGATCTAGAATTAAAAACCCTGGCAATACGCACACAGAACATAAATATAAACTGTAAACTAGTGAAGTACAAAGAGAAAGCGTTTAGAATTTCATACTGTTTTTCCACCAGTCAAATCGCGCTTAAAGCTGCATGAATGACTATGTGATGAGTGCAATTTAGCTTGTTTCAAACCATCATCTGGTATTTGATTTGCTTCCTCCCTCAGCTCTCCCTCCACTGATTCTGCTTTGTCCTTATTTTCATCACGGTTGGAGAAATTTCTACTTCTTACCTTCTGCGCTGTACCTATTGAAAAAATCCTAGAAAACACCTTTGATGTTGTCTTGTTTTTGTCTGACCATGGAGAATGGATCGGTGGAAGAAGTACAGTGGAAAAAACGTTGTGGGCAACCACTCGTGTTTCAGGGTCTGGGTGGGCCATTGCTAGAAGCAACTGATGGAATAGAGCTTCAGGAAAAGTCTGAAACAGGGAATAAATGTAGTCCCGTGAACTTAAATAACTTCATAAGAATGGAATAGCAACAGAGCACTGCAATATTTAAGTTCACCTACCTTCTTGTGATACGACACATTAGGGACGGAAGGTATAATTTGTGCAGTATGATGAGCTGCAGATATGGTTGATCTGGCTACAACGGCTGTAGTTGAAATATTCTCCACTACAATAGCCAGCATATCAAGAATTGGACCCACATCAGCAACCTGTTAATGAGACAAAGTGTTGGTGCTCACAAGGGTAACTATGATGGCCTGGAACTCTTGCTTGTACATTTTTTATCAGCAAGATTATTATCATATAGTTTATTCTTCTTGAAGTAAGAAGTCCCACCTCAAATAAAAATAGAAAAAATACATATAAAGGGAAGAGTCAAACTCAATCACTAAGGTTGCCATTTTAGCTGTAAAGCCCGATCTGATGTATGTACCTTGATTTAAAATTCAGCAATACTCAAATCATAATTCCCATTACACCAGTGACCTGCATTACATGTATACCCCTTTCTCTGCTTGATGAGTGTGGGCAAGCGTGTGCATGTGTTAGAAGTGAGAAACAAGGAGGGATTAAGTTTGATTAAAGAAATATGTCTTTAGTTTTTATATATCTGGACTTAATTTTAATGTTGACAAAGAAAGTGTGGTATGGCATAATAGAATCAGAACTGCAGTGAATATGAGATTTAGCGTAGATCAACTTGGAGAGAGATGCTTGACTTATGGTGCTAGTCAGGAAGGAGCTGTCTATTCAAAGTCATTGTCCATGAATAGAGCAATTTAAACCAAGTGAAGGAAGAAAAAAGTGGTGCTGGGATAATAAAGGAAGAGTTTTGGCAGATTGAATCAAATTAAAATATATAAAAAGAAAGAAAAGACAGCTGATAAAGAATGTGTCCTGCAAACATCGTTTTTTATGTTTGAGCAATGTAGAACTACTAATATTTTAAAATAAGCCTGTGCAGGAAATGTCAATGATGCTGTTATATGGTTTTCCACCGATCTTAAGAAGTTTATATGAGTGATTTTACTTACTGGGCCACGGGGAAGCTGGAACTAATGCACAAATGGTCTAAGTTTTCAAGGAGCTTTCCCTATTAAGTTAGGTTTGGGAGTGGAGTTGAGAAGGCAACGTGACTTAACCACTGTTTTAACTACAAATCCATGTCACTAGAAGATTAACACAACCTATCAGAGTGGATATCTGAATTTAAAGTATAATTGTAAGAACTTTGTATACCTTGTTTGAGAGCTTTGATACACATTTTTCTAATGCACATTGAAGATCACCATTGCATTTATCTGAAGCGTTCCGAGAGCTAGATGCTTCAGCTGAACTTTGCAGACATCTCCGTAACTGCTTGGTCAAGTCAAAGATTGCTCCAATGATCGCAACTGATACCTCCTGCTTCGCATTTTGTGCAAGTTCAGAGGTGACATTAACAATATTGATCTGTATGAGAGGTTGTTTAGCAACATTCCTATGATCCAAGTGTTTCACCAGCATGGATAATAACTGATGTGAGTTTCCTCCAGCTGTTGGGGAGAATTTATTTATTAGCTACATCCAGAAATCAACTCAAAATAATTTTAATTTGAGAAAAGCAAGAGAAATAGTACAAGAGCAACCTGACTCTTCCAAATGTGATTGCAAATTAAGCAATATGGAACAGGCAAGTCCTTCAGGGGACCACTGATTTTCAGCATCAAACTTTTGGAGAAGGGGGTCAACCACACGTCGCACAGTCGTTGCTTCCTTTGCCAATTTAGCTATGTTGCTCAAACAAACCCTAGACCAGTATGAGGGGCACTTGGAAGTATCCCTGTTAAAGTGAAAACGAATAAAAGTTATGATAACCAAGAATTACCCCCTAACACAATAAATATACAGTAAAAGGTATATTAAGTGAAACCATACTCTGGATGTTCAGGCTTGGCACCAACATTTGATGAATATTGTCCATCTTCCTTGGAAAGGTCCACATAGTTATCCAAGGTTGCTGATATGATCTGTTCAAGAGTGAAGGAGGGAGAAAAGATTTGAATTTTGCAGAATTTTAGATTGAGCTACATATATGGAGCCGGGCTCCACAACTAAAAGTTCAACCTTGATAGTTGGGTATGGTGTGGCCCTTGCCTTTATATCTATATCATTGTAATTTGATGTTGGATTTTATACTTCAACAAGCTTAGTATCAATAACCTAACAACTTCAGGAGGAAGAGTGACTTACAATAGCAATTGTACTTCCAGATACAACTTCTGGTGTGTTTAAGTCAAACCGTATATTTCTATTTGCTTATGACAAGCACATAAATAAGAACTTCAGGAGGAAAGGGGAACTTACATTGTCAAAGTCCAAGGAGATATGAGAGTGTTCACCCATGAACCACACCTAGGCACCAAATAGTATCAAGACCAGGGGACACAAGTAGGAATCAGGTCGTGGGACTAATGACGACAGAGTGACAGTAAAATAAACAAGACTACATCATACATTAAGAGAAACTTAAAATTTTCATGAGGACAAAAGTGGGTCTTTTTTATCAGCAATATAACTTTCTTTCTTTTTTTAGATCAGCAATAATCGAACAACAAATACCGCCAACATAAGAATATAGATCTGCATAACTATTTTCCCTTGAAAGTAGCACCGAGCTAGAGAAAGTAACTGTACCATGGAAGCCAGGGTTTGCATTCCTGCTGCACGTAAATGCAAAGCTCTTTCATCAACTCCAACTTCTTGAGCTAATTGGCAAAGTTTAGGAATGAAGCCTTCTAGGTTGAACATGTATGTACTGTCCTTCTGCATAAATTGCTATATGTCAATATCACTTCCATAAAAAACTGAACTAAAAAGTAAAGTTTTACCTATTGCCGGGATTACGAGACTATAAAGTAAGCTATGTCCGGCATATACACTAGTCCATTGATTAATATAAGGACTACAGATGAAGTAATCATAAACTTGGGATGCACATAGTGACAATCTCTGAAATTGGTATTGTATTCGATTAAACTATTACAGGAGGTAACTACTTCTAAGATATAGGGATAGATTAGGGTATGTATCCATGTATCTTATAAATAGTAATGTATCCCTGTATCTTATAAATAGTGGCCTCCTGTAATAGTTTATTCATCGAATACCAGAGATTGTCACATAGTATAATGCAAAACTTATTAATTGAACAAGTGCTTCTGAGTATCATCCAATTCAAAAACAATCTTATTTATCTTCAGCACTCCTTTGACCATATCATCTTCCTCTAACTAAATTCTCTTACAAAAGACAAGTTTTGTCTGTTTCTAGAAACTGGCAGGTACATCAGTGAGATAATGAATCTTCTGCCACATTCCCTTGAACTGATACTAAAAATTGTATCACACACACACCTTGCTGCTACACTATAATGATATTAAAATTACTTGCTGAACTCCAAGCTTACTTTTCCTCTCTTACCAACCTGGCTATTTATAAAGTCAACAAGGGTATTGCAACCCAATATCTGAATTTCGCCTTGTCGATTTTGTTCAAAAAGAGTTCGAACAATCCCTAACAAACTGCAAGCAAACAGCGGCCTGCAGGCATTAAATGGATAAGGTGAAGTTCATTTAAAACAAAAGTCATATAAAGACAACAAATCTTGCTACAAAATTGGTACCAAGTAACCTAGACAGAAGCTAAATCAACAAAGAAACGGGGCAGTAATCAAGCTTCACATAAGCAGCAGTAATTAAAAGTTACTTTTGCATAGAAGTAACAAGTTATACAAAGACCTGTACATACTTTGTAGTTGTAGTGAAACCAATCACCTAAAAGCTTAAGTTAATGGTTAAAGGTCCATTTATTATTTTATACTCTAGCGTGCCCACCTCATGCGCTAGCCCGTTATTGCTTTGTGCGCGGATCCACACACAAGCCTACCTTTTATCTCTATGCTGAAAATAGAAGTTTATTTCTTAAATCAAGATGGTGGAAAGACTAACCCGTGACTTCTTGATCAACTAGACTGATATCATGTAGTGAAACAAAGAAAAATAAACATTTTTTCTTAAAGTAAGTTGGCGGTAAGACTCAAACCTGTGACTTTTTGGTGAACCAGCTTTGATATAATGAAACCAACTCAACTAAAATCATAAGCTGATAGTTAAAGACCAGAAGATCCACGTATTATTTTATACTTCAGTGATAGTAAACGCAAAACAACTTAACAAACATAAGTCGAAGTTTTAAATGATCCCCTAACTACACAGCCATGTTAAACTTGAATCTCCAACTTTCTTTTAATTACTTCTTCAATTATTAGATCTCATACCATTACCCAAAAGTGCTAATTCAGTAAAGACGGCACTGGAAACTTCATGGTTTTGAAGATTCAGACACCGAAATCAGGAATTAAATAAAATGCTTTCATGTCATATCACCCTCCGATAAATTCACCAAAACTCATCTTAACCAACATTTTTTTGGATAATCCAATGAGCATATCAAGCCACCCTCCTATACAATGTTAAACGAAAATTTACAATAAAAACTTACATCTGATCCTTACATGACGAAATCAATTTCCGATAAATAGCAATGACAACCTTTACAGATCCAAACTTCTCATTACGCAAATCCTTGTAACATCTTTGCTCTAGAAGCTCAGTGATCTGTACAATATACCATTTATAACAAAATCAATAAACCAGACAAAACTTTGGAGAGCTGACTGGATTCTAAAATCAAAAAAATATTCTTCTGACAGAGCCAAAAGAATTTTTCATCATTTCACAATTCAGCCACATTGGAGTTTATCAAACATAAAAGAAGGAAAAAATTTACATTGGCAAATGTTGGAGTTCATCTTGAGTTATACATTGTCTAGAACTTAACACTGAAAGCAACATGAAATAGAGACCCAAACCTATTCTGGTATTTGAACATTGATATCGATGTGTCATTAACAGTCACAACAATTCATACCCAACATCTTCACAAACATGTATGTATAGGTGCAGGTGTACACAAAAAAATATCTAAATTTGAACACATTTTTTATCAATACATAATGTAGTTATGTACATGTATGTAATAAGTTGCACATTATATTACTACATCAAGTATATGCAAAAATGATACATTAACAGATGAGATGAAAGAAAACCTTGCCTTGGGAATTCGTACAGGATTCTTCGAGGCATATTCACAGAGCTTCCCAATTTTCCTATCATTTGGTTCAACATCCTGCCAAACATAATTAGAAATAATGATCACACAAAAAGTTTCTTTTTAACTTTAGTTTCTTCATAGAGGAAAATGTTTTTCCCCCTCATGGTTTGGGACATGTTCATAGTGCTCCCAGGTGGTTATTCAGTGAACCTACACATAATTACATCAGGGGTACAGGGCCATTATGAAAAAATAAATAAGAAGAGCTTCATAGATGTTGTCTATTAAATATGCATGACCTTTTCTTAGTTCTCTTTCTGTTATAAGTGTATTGAAAATCGGTATGGAGTATGAAATTTATGAAAGCTAATGTTTAATCCTTTGTAGTATCATCTTGACCGGCAAGGGGATTAAGAGCTTTTTTAATGCAAGGACACTTTGATCTGATCCAAACCACCCTCGAACAGACACAAATGTTCTTCAGGCTGGTTGGAAGGAAGGGGTAGGGGTGGAAGAGAGTTTCATGAGAGAAATGCAGAAAGGCCAAAATAGAGATTTTCGCAGTAAAAGCCAAAAAAAGTCAAATTTTAGAATTGCATATTAAGATGAAATGTGCAGAGAACTATGTGACAGCCATCACTGCCAGTTTATCTCCTAGTGACTTAGAAACAATTCAGTGTTAAGACTATGAAGTGGTCGACCATAAGTCATGATTTTTATTTAATGCAGTTTGAGATATTTACTTCCTCTCTTCCACTGGCCAGTGGCCTCCGATCTCATCTTTTGCTAGTTTGCCCACAAATAAAAAATCGTAGCTTCACTATACAACACAGCTATTAGGTTCATCCTAGCGATGAACTGAATAATTGTATGTTCTGCTATAAAGGAACATATAAGATAACAGTGACCTGATCCCATTCTAATGAACAGTAGTGACTTACACTATTACTTAACGACACAATTACTCCACTCCTGACTACTCACATAACTGCCAGTGAACCCCATTTTTGCATGAAAACGGCAAAATTTAGAGAGAAAAAAGACATCACAAATAAATATATAATTGTATGTCCTGTTAGACTAGTACAAATAAGATAACAAAGCTGACCCCATTCTAATGAACAATAGTGGATTACAACTATCACTTAATGACTTAATTATTCAACTCATGACTACTCAAATTAACTGTAGCTCCACCACATTTTTACATGATAACAGTCAAATTCAGAAGCAAGGCATCACAAAGAAAATACTTGAAGTAAAATGAAGCTGCACAGTCACCTTATTACGGGGAAGGATTTCGGCAATCATGTTCTTGTATCGCTTGACGGGATGTCTAGACCTTGTTCGCAACGAAGGGCACAAGCAACAGAGGGTACCGCAGGCTGGCACCACTTTTCTTGAAAGAACCCCCATTTTTGTAGGATAATGAAATTCTGTACTCTGAAATTCAGAAGATCAAGCCAATAACTCATTGACCCACCTCACCTAAAACAATTCAAATTCACAAAACCTCATTCAAAGAGGTTTCACTGGCATTGGGACAAATGGGTTGTCGAAACTCATAAATTTAGCAGAATCTAAGGTCAATTCCAATAACCCATATGTGTTTTTGACGATTTAGAGATTCTCATTTGATCAAACTTCAAAAATCCTGGCGTGATTGCACGATTGCATGGCTAAGATCGAGAAATTCCAGCCCAATCTCCAACCTCAACACACATAGCATTAAATTGAATACTAAAAACATGAAACCTACCTTCTTCCTACACGATTAAGCGTTTTGCAGATGAGGGATCTGAACTACATTGGAAGCCAAACACAAGCAGAACTGAGATTTATTTTTGGTAAATGTCAGATGAGCCATCATCACAGTATCAATCAGGGTAAAAGAATTAAATAAAAACAATAATATGATGAAATTCACCTCTCAAAGGAGTGGGCGATCAAATCGATCGCGACCAACTTCTCATTTTCTGTTGCATAATATTTACAAAATTAACGGTTGATTTGGATTTTTTACTGTATCCATGATGTCCGAAAGAGTTAATTGCAATTAGACATTGTTTTACACTTTTTTTTTATAAAAAGTTTAATTTGAGAATATTTAATTACGTTTTTACACTTTCCTTTAACACTACTAGAATTTGGACGGAAAACTTATTTTTCAAAACAAATAAAAATGTCCCTAAATTGATTGAAATCAGTTCAGCCTAATTTGGCTCGGACTAGTAATAAACTAGAATTAGAATCTGTTATAGGCAAGTGGACCGGTTCGATCGGTCCCATCTCCTTCTTCATTTCTCCGATATTTCTCCGACGAGCAATGGCTCAATATGTTGCTCAAACTTTTCCCAAAAATTTGGGGCTAAATTGAAGTGCAATTCAGATCTGAAAATTGAAGTGTGATTCAGAAATTTGGGGCTTCGTTTCTCTTGCGAGTTCACACCCGTAGCCTGCACGAGGAAGCGTTGGTATCTATTTGGCTCATAGGCGGCGACGTGCGTGTTTTTCGATGGTCAGAATAACCATATATGTGCTCTCAAAGCACATATATGTGTTCAAAGCTCACAAGTCGGTCTTCGATGGTCAAATAGAAGACGTATATGCACATCGGAAACCTCCTCTCCACCTTCAACAACGGTCGGCGCTTCCAATCTTACTTGTCACTGTCAGAGAGGGACTCGTTGATTCGGCTCACCAACAAACTCGCATCTCGTCGACGAACACACACCTTGTCGATTCGGCTCACGATCATAGGATAATGTAATGTGCTTCCTCTCTTCCTTTTTCATTAAGGTTTTCGATTCTCTCAGTTTTTTAACATAAAAAATATTCGTATCAAATCTGGTTCTCAATTTCGAAGAATTCTTCGTTTGGCGATTACTGTGGATGTCTTGAATTTCAAAAATGGACCAAATGTTTGTTTGAATTTTAGAACATATTGAATGGTTGAAGTGAACAATCTAGTTGTTTAGTTGAATGATCAGTTGAGATGAATAATTTTTTCAAGGATTCATGATTGTGTTTAGTGGTTTTGAACCCAAACCACTAATTCTGGTTATGAATGCCGAAGAAACGAAGAAGGAGATGGGACCGGTCGAATCGGTCTAATTACTCATACCAGATCTCAATTCTAGTTTATCATTGGTCCGAACCAAACCATGTTGAATTGATTTCAAATCAATTCAGAGACATTTTTGTCTTTTTTGAAAAAACTTAAGTTTTCCGTCTAAATTTTAACGATGTTAGAGCAAAGTGTAAAAATTGCAATTAAGTGGTCTCAAATTAAATTTTTTATAATAGATGTAGTAAGTGTAAAACCAGCTACTATAGTATGAGTAAATTGTAATTAACCATATCAAAAATATAAAATAGGGTAATCCCAACTAGGTACACACTCAAAAGTATAGATATTTTATATTGAAGGTCACCTAAATTTTTTTTTTCTCTCCGTTAATTTATATATATATATATATTAAACTTTTGGAAACGATCAAAATGCCTTTATTTAGACTTCAAAATCTCTTTGAAATGTGTTCATACCTCCTTCATCACTACGCCTCTTTCAGATTATTTGTTGTATTTTGGACATGTTTTATTTTATCCCACTATTTGCCTTTTGAAATTGAGAGTGTTTTTCAAGCCACCACCACA
Organism: Geranium maculatum; assembly: GCA_028566255.1. Taxonomy (NCBI): domain Eukaryota; kingdom Viridiplantae; phylum Streptophyta; class Magnoliopsida; order Geraniales; family Geraniaceae; genus Geranium; species Geranium maculatum. Next base: position 12,415 of record JAOWBG010001128.1, read on the forward strand.
TGACCTTCTCTCCACCACCGCCTCTACACTGCAATCCTTCAGAAATTTGAAATTGACAAAAGAGGAGAATCTCGGAGATGTGGCTTGTGTGTAGACAAATAAAGTGATTCATGAAGTCGTGACTTTTAAAATCTAAATTTTGATGCATTAATGAGAACCCTTTGTGAATTGTTGTTCAATTGGAATGTGTTTATCAAATTATTTGGTGAAATTGCTAGAATTTGATAATATATTAGTATTAGATTGTTGGAATTTGAAATCTAGGGTTCAATTTTGGGAGAATTTCCACTCGAGGTCGACGATTCCGAGGACATGCTTCACTATTCCGGCGAGGGGGAAGCATTACAGAGGGATTCGGAGAGGCCTTGGGTGAGGTTTGGTGCAGAGATTCGGCGAGGAACGGAGCACAGGACATGATGGGCCAAAAGGAAATGGGTTGGGTTGGTGAAGGAAGAAGACCCAGTGAAAGAGCTCAATATTAATGGGTTTCTCATATATTAAAAATTGATGATTGAAAAGATATTGAGAGGAGAGGTCAATGGGAAGCCCAACATTGTGCTCCTTGGCCCTTTTAACACTTTAATATTGTTTTGATGGAAAGATTCATCTTTTTTCATGAATTGCTTACAGAGTTAAGATGGTGTGCTTATTGGGTGGTTGTTCATGACTTC
>JAOWBG010002239.1:0-13059 GCA_028566255.1 Geranium maculatum
ATGTTTCGGTACTTGAATTGTTAACGTTATTATGTTTAGCAGCGTGAATTGTTAACTTTATTATGTTTGGTAGTTTAAATTGTAAATTTTATTACATTTCGTAAGCTTTATGAAAGACTTTATCATTTTTTTGTATTTTTATTTAGTTTCGGGTACAAATATATAAAATTATCCATATCACCAGGTATTGAACAAATTGAATAACAAATAAATGAATATATATAAATATCCGTCCAAGTGAGCGGGTACATGTACAAATATAATCATACACGCTCTATATCCGATTCATTGCCATTCTTGCACTGGTCAGACATTTTTCACCGTATTTGACGCGTAAAGCACGGGTGAGGTGGAAACGGGTTGCGGGTGGGTCGGTTTTCGGATAAAATTTGCCCGCTCCTAAAAATTCCCGTAAAATAAAAAGGATCTGGAAATAGATATATGTGCAGTAGTACATATACTAGTTCTCAGAAAGTAAGCTTTCGGAGATCAATTCGCGTTCTCGTCCGAAACCCCAGAAACAGAGATAGGTTGAAGAAGACAAAAATTTACCTCTGCTTCACCTAAATCTCTCCCGTCGACTCCATGTGAGAGCACGAGCTCTACCAATCCCTAGTTCTTCTGCGTCACTCACCTCCAACAATGTCTGAAATTCTTCAGCAGCAGCTCAAGGATGTTGGATCCAAGCTCGCCTCTCCTCCCTCCAACAAAGAAGCGCTCGTCAAGCTCGTAAAGGTTCGCATTTCTTTGACTCCACTACCGATTACTCTCTCAAGTTAAGTTTTTTCCCATCTTTCCCGATTTTGATGAGAAATTGCGCTTCTGTTTCGTTAATCGGGGTTCCTTACTTTTTGCTGGTCTGATGGGGAAATTGAGGAATGGAGAGTTGGGAACAAGGATTTAAGGATTTGATGTGTTTCGCGGTTTTGGATTTTTCTATTTGAGTTGATCTGGTGAAGAAAGCTTGGTACTTGTGTCCGGTTCTGTGGGACTAGGTTTGAGCTTATTTAGAGTACGGGAACGAGAAAGGCACCTGACATTTACTTTTCAATTTATGATTTTTGTGGGGTTTGGGTGGAGTGTGTAGTAAGTTTAGTTATTTGGGGATTGGAATTTGTAATTTGATAAAAATATGAAGAAGCTTGATTGATTTAGGGACAATTTGTTCATTGTTTTGGGTTTCAAAGACCTGCCTCGGTTTTGTTTAGAACCATTGCGGTTTTGCATGGTCAATGATGTGAATTGAGATTGAATGAAGCAGCTCTATCTGTAGTTATGTTTATTAAATGATAGGTAACATATAAACTTCCATGTTGCTTATGACACAATTTCCTCTGCCTTACCGGGCTGCTTGAGTTCTGGTATAATCTAGTTCTGAGTTTGAGTTCTGATCCTATGGTAAATATGATGTGATAATGCAATGCTCAAATGAGCATGAACATTGGCGCATGGTAGGGTAGTTGCCTTGTGAATTCGAGGTAATGGGTTTAGTTTTGGAAATAGTTTCTCTGCATAAGCAGAGGAAAGAATGCACGAAATGACCTCCCTTCCCAGACCCACAAAGGGGATAGAGTTGCGCACACCCTTTTCATTGCCAAGCTCAAAATGTCGCTGCTGCGTGAGAACTGATAATTATGCTGTAAATCTTAGTTTCTCTATATTGATTTTGCAATATAAATATTATCTTTTATGTTAATTTAATTCATGCAATCATCAAAGTATTAAGTTCTCTTGCTTTGCCAACCAATAAAAGAAAAAAAAGAGTTGATGTCATATTGTAATATCATTGTTAAATGCATTCCATTAACTTTAAGGATCTCTTCAGCCTGCACACGATAATTGTGTTTGTCACTTACGAGTCATGACCATACTAGATAATGCCAAAGGTATGTGCACGCTAAAAGATCTTTGTATAATTTGTTGTTTTCCTCAACCTGTAGCAAGCTGCAACATGCCTTTCTGAGTTGGAACAGTCGCCGTCAGTATCAGTTTTGGAGTCAATGCAGCCTTTTCTTGATGCAGTTGTCAAACCAGAACTGCTAAAACATCAGGATAGGGACGTCAAACTTCTAGTCGCTACTTGTATTTGTGAGATAACCAGGATTACTGCCCCAGAAGCTCCTTACAGTGATGATGTTCTTAAGGTAAATTTTTTCTTCATGGAGTATAATAGCCATATGTATTTGAATTTTACGCCATTTCATAGGTTTTGGTTTTGTGTGCAGGATATTTTTCATTTGATTATTGGAACTTTTGCTGGGTTGAAGGATACTAGTAGTCCATCGTTTGGAAGAAGAGTTGTCATCTTAGAGACTGTTGCAAAGTATAGGTCTTGCGTTGTAATGTTGGATCTTGAATGTGACGATCTGGTTAAAAATATGTTTAGGACATTATTTGCTGTTGCTAGGTGGGCTCCTTATCATGAACTTTTATCACTTATTATTTATGACGAATTTGACATGTTTTTAATCAGCCTTTCTCATATTACTTTATCTGGTAAGTAAGCATGCCTTCATTGAATCGTGAAACTAGTCAATATTTTTGCTATGCTTTTATGAACCTTGTCAATATTTTTGCTATGCTTTTATGAACCTAGGTACTTCTGTTCTGTTTATTTGTTTTTATGCCACTGTATTATCTGAGCTTATTTTTGCAGATTTGTGGACACACTGCACTGTTAATGACAATTCTTAGTTTCAAATCTTGCATACAAACACTGAATTCCTATATAAATTAACAGTGAAGGTATTAATGATCTGAGAGAAATGATTATTGAGTCAAATATTGCATATTTGTATGAACATGGACGGAAGTAAGAAATTCTCTTTGGATTCAGAGAACAAATTTAAATGGCTACTCGTAGGCCATGGAATAAATATTTATCTATAATATCACTGTTCTTTTATATAGCTCAGGATCTACATGACTTTTACCTCATAGACTAAAGGACACATGCTGTTCTGAAGCCATTTCCTTTATTTATATCTTAAGTAGCTTATTAGGCATGCTTGTCTGGTTGTTGTTGTTGCATATAGGGAATTAAATGTTTCTGTATGAGCTTTTACCTGTTGATGCGCTCTTGAATTATTAAATAATTTGGACCGAAGAAAGTTCATCCATTCCATATTCAATAACAACCATCCTTGGTTTTGCATACATGCAGTGATGATCATGCAGAAAGTGTTTTAACATCAATGCAGACAATCATGGTCGCTCTCTTAGAAGAGAGTGAGGAAATCGGGGAGGGTCTTTTGTTTGTTCTATTGTCCATCTTGGGGCGTAATAGAAGTGTAAGTATCATCTCTTCATGCTGGTTGATACTGGTAGTATTGCTCTTTAATTGATTAAATTTTGTTAGGCTGCCATTATCTTCAATGAAAGTCTATAAATTACTGGAATGACAATTAATTTTCTGGTTTTTGTTACAGGATATTTCTGCCGCTGCAAGAAGGCTTGCTATGAATGTCATACAGCAGTGTGCAGGGAACTTGGAAGCTGGCATAAAACAGTTTCTTATATCATCAATTTCTGGGGACAACAGGTCATCAAATAGTGAAATTGACTACCATGAAGTAATATATGATATCTATCCTTGTGCACCTCAGATTCTATCAGCAGTCGTCCCATACCTTACAGGAGAGCTCTTGGTAAACATAGATTTAGTTGTTTGCTTTTCTACAGTTATCCGTTATCCTTTGCATGTATTAAAGGGTTCCTCTTTATCTATAGACTTGACAGTTCTGGGAAAGATATCATGTATGAATATCCACTTTTCAACTATTGCAAAATGCTTAATATAGTCATAAATGTCGAGATGGATATCTTCATTCTCCAGTGATAATAACCTCTTTTCTCCATGTACAGCAGTGCAAATAAGTTTCTTCATTTTTTGAACTCAGATCATATTACTTGCACGATTTCTAATGTTTTGAGAATACTGAAGCTTGGTGAGCAATCTTTGCATTTGAATTAATAAGTTTCAAAATCCGCAGACAGACCAGTTGGAAACTCGTTCAAAAGTGGTAAAGTTAGTTGGAGACCTATTTTCCCTGCCAGGTTCTGCTATCTCTGAAGCATTCCAGCCGATATTTTCTGAGTTTCTGAAGAGGCTAACTGATAGAGTAGTTGGAGTTAGGATGTCTGTCCTTGAACATGTGAAGAGCTGTCTTTTGTCAAATCCTTTCAGAGCTGAAGCACCTCAAATCATTGGTAAAGTGTAACTAAGTTGCTCAACAGATTGACATTTCTTTCATATCTACATACAGGTTAATTTTGATTTTGATCTACATATAGATGCCCTTTGTGACCGACTGTTGGACTATGATGAAAATGTTCGAAAGCAAGTGGTTGCTGTAATTTGTGATGCGGCATGCAGTGCTTTGAGTTCTATCCCAGTTGAAACTATAAAACTTATAGCAGAGCGCCTCCGAGACAAATCTGTATACATTTTCTTTTATCTCTTTGTTCATTTTTATGTTTCTGCTATCCAATAAATCTTATGTAAGGTTTCTAACAATTCTTTCCCTATCCAACACTCCAGCTGCTTGTTAAAAAATATACCATGGAGATGCTGGCTCAGATATACAAGCTTTATTGTTTGAAGTGCTCTGATGGTTCAGTAAAGCCTGGTGAATTTGATTGGATTCCAGGGAAGATTTTGAGATGTTTTTATGACAAAGATCTTAGGTATGTTACCCCAAGTTTGAAACTTACAAAAGATTCCCCTTTCCTTGTCTATTTCTTCTTGCATCTCTAGTTTTGTTTCATTTGGGATCATTTTATTTTGTAGTGCATAAGTATTGTGCAGAGATAGAAAGTGTGATTGGAGTAGGCATAAGAAGATATTGGATTCATTGCTATAAATAGGACAAAAAATGTCCTAAGCGTAGGATACTAGGTTTTTCTAAATCATATTTTCTAATTGTCTCAGTTTGTTCTGCAGGTCAGATTCAATTGAATATGTTTTGTCTGGGTCTCTATTTCCAACTGAGTTCCCAGTCAAAGCCATAGTTGGACACTGGGTAAGAGTATATTCGGGATTTGACCGAGTCGAGGTTAAAGCTTTGGAGAAGATATTGGAACAGAAGCAAAGGTTTGTTTCCGTTGTTCAGCTTTGGCATGACATAATGTCATGTTATTAACAATTATACGTTCCTTTCTATTATTTATTGTGATTTCGGGCTGATCTCCTTTTCTTGTATTGTAGGTTACAACAGGAGATGCTGAGGTATCTTTCTCTTAGGAAAATGTCTCAGGTTTGTATTTTGCTTTCAAGCCAATAGCTAAACTGAACTCTTAATGTCGCTCTTGAAAACAAAGAAATTGATTCTACTCTGAACGCAGGATTGTAATGTTCCGGAGATCCCTAAAAAAATAATGATCTGCTTCCGAATAATGTCTCGTACATTTTCTGACCCTGCAAAAACGGAGGAGAATTTTCAGATACTTGATCAATTAAAAGATGTCAATATCTGGAAAATTCTGACCAGGCTACTTGATCCAAACACTAGTACTCGGCAATCTCGTAGTTATCGGGTAATTGAAATATTGGAAGGTGTTTCAGAGTGTATATATTTCAAGTTAGGACAATTCATCATGAAGTTTCTTGTAAGCTCATCATACTGTATCCTTATTTGCAGGATGGTTTGCTCAATATACTTGGTGAAAAACACCGACTCTATGATTTTCTAGGCACACTCTCTGTGAAGTGCTCCTATTTGTTTTTCAGCAAGGAGCATGTGAAAGAACTTCTTCTGGAGGTTGATGTACATAAATCTGCTGGCAATGAACAATATATACTGTCCTGTATGAATATATTGGTGGTAATAACGTCTTATCTCTCTTTTTGTCGTTTGTTAACATAATTAGAAAGGGCATAGAACACTCATCGGGTTTGGCATTGCTGTAACGTGCATATTCGGCAAGCTTTTGCACCTCTTTTCACCTTTTGGGAATATATTTCAGATTCTTGCAAGTTTCTGTCCATTGCTGCTCAGTGGGATTGAAGAAAAACTTGTTAATTTTCTTAAAGATGACAATGAAATGATAAAAGAAGGTGTCTTGCAAGTTCTAGCTAAGGCTGGCGGTACTATCCGAGAACAATTGGCAGTGCCATCAAGGTACAGTTCTTGTAAATGTGCACATTTAATTGCAAATTTTCACACTTTTACTCGTACACTTACAGTTACTGCATTATATTTGCTTGCAGTTCTTTAGGTCTTATATTAGAGAGACTGTGTTTAGAAGGTAGTCGTAAACAGGCCAAGTATGCTGTACATGCCTTAGCTGCTATAACAAAGGATGATGGACTGAAGTCTCTGTCTGTTTTATACAAGGTCTGAATTTCATTTCCATGAGTCATCATGTATCACAGAAATTTCTAAGCTTATGATGATATCATGTAAGAGCTAATAATTTTACGGAGTTTGCAGAGGCTTGTGGATAATCTGGAGGAGAAGACACACTTGCCTGCTGTACTACAGTCTCTGGGGTGTATAGCTCAGATTGCAATGGCAGTTTTTGAAACTAGAGAGAGTGAAATTGGGGACTTCATAGAAAGCAAGATCCTGAACTGCAGCGCTGTATGGATTTCAAGATTTGCTGTACTCATTCAAGGGTATTTTATTTAAGTCCTCTTAGTTATTGGGTTTTATTTTAAAACACTCATGCCAATTTTCAGAACCCAGAAGATAACAAAAAAACTTCGTGGGAGGACAGAAGTGAAATTTGCATGTTGAAGGTGCTTCCTTTTGCCACTTATTTTATCTACCATCAATAGTTTTGTGATTTGTTGATGTTGTTTTCTGGATAATATATTGAGGAAATGTGGTTCATATAGCTTCTTATATTTTTTAGATTGTGATGCAATATCTTGATGGATGCTTTTTGTTTTGTCATAAATTTGCTTTTTATTTATTTATAGATATATGGCATTAAGACATTGGTCAAGAGCTACTTGCCTGTAAAGGATGCTCATCTTCGACCTCGAATTGACAGTCTTTTGGAAATCCTCAGAAACATACTTTCTCGTGGAGAATATTCCCAAGATGTAGAATCGAGGTAGATGACTTTTACCTTTGTTATACTAAGGACTTTTTGTTCTTTGATTGATAATATATCGGTTCTCCTATCATGTAGCTTAACATTTCACATCAAAAATTTGTCTCAGCTCTGTTGACAAGTCCCATCTGAGGCTTGCTTCTGCAAAAGGAGTTCTTCGTCTGGCTAGGCATTGGGATCATAAGATACCTATTGATATGTTCCACTTAACCTTAAGAACATCCGAGGTGGAGTTTTCTTTAACACAATCTCTCCCTCTCTCAGTTTTTACAAGTATATTAAAATGACTGTTATTTTTCCCTTTCGGTCCTGTAGATTAGTTTTCCTCAAGCTAGGAAATTGTTCCTGAGCAAAGTTTATCAATATACAAAGGACAGATTACTAGATGCAAAGTATGCTGCTGCCTTTGTACTTAATATCATTGGGTTGAGTCCTACAGAATTTGAAGAGGTATGTCCTTTGACTGCATATCTGAAACTTCATTTGTCATATTTGATTATTTGGAATTTTTATCCTCTTTGAAATGACAGGAAAAACATAACTTGGCTGACATTATTCAAATCTGTCATCAAGCAAGGGCACGACAATTCTCTGTGAACACTGATGCTAGTACCCCAATGTCTTACCCTGAGTATATTCTTCCCTATCTAGTCCATGTTATTGCTCATCATTCATGTCCTAATGTTGATGAATGCAAGGATGTGAAAAAGTTTGAACTTATATACAGGTATACCTATATTTACATTTGGTTTGATTGGAATGTTTGGACACTTTCTGATTTCATAATGGAATTGAAGTACTATGGGTTCATTGATACTTTCCTTGACTATCCAATGAATTTATTTACTGGATGAGGGGTGGTGATGGATGATGTGCACTTGTGAAGAGAGAGTGCATGTAGATGCTATTTTTAATAAGAAAATACGTATTCCGTATGTTTATTTGTTGTAAATATATGAATTTTCTTAGTCATAATAAGTCATGTAGAATTTGAGAATGTATTTTGTAGCCTGAGATAATCACTTGTAGAAAAGGCTGGTACATATCCTTTCTGCGAACTTTCCAAATCTACATTGCTGAAATTTGTAGACTTGACTTGTGTGGGATATGTATGGATGAGTTTTCTGTGGTTTGTTAAACAGCAAATCGAAACACAATGTTCTTATGGTTTCTTTAAGAAAGACATTTTAGGTGTGGGTTTTTAGTTGATTCCATACTCTATATAGTTTTCTACATTTAAATGATCCATTTAAAGATGTTTGTTAGATATAATCACATAAAAATCCGATCTCCAGTCTAGATTTGTGATAGCGGCTGTACAAGCACCTCTTGTCTGTTTAATTGGCCCAAATAGTAGCTAACGGCTGGATTGCTTCAATTGAACCTTTTCTGGTATTGCAATGCCTTCTATTTTGTAGGCAATTGTACCTGTTCATTTCTATGCTACTGCATTCTGATGATGATGGCAAGTTTTCAGCTGATACCGCTAAGGATAAAAGGAATATTTGTGCAATAGTCTCAATCTTTAAGAGTATAAAGTGTTCAAAAGATGTAGTCGATGCCGAAAAATCAAAGGTCTGGAGACGACTATATCATTTATTTATTTGTTAAGTAAAATGGAAGGAATAAATTCCATGTTTACATCTTTAGTTATGGGGAATTTCAGAATTCGTATGCTGTTTGTGACCTTGGCCTGGCAATCATCAAGCGCTTATCTAGAAAGGAAGATAATCTGCAAGACATGAACTCCTTGATCTCCCTGCCTCCAGCGCTGTACAAATCAAGTGGGGATAAGGAGAAGAATGACTGTAAGGTAAGTTTTCATGAGCTTAGGTTTAATTGCATTATTTTAAATTTTATCTTTCTGCCATGTAAAAACATTTTGGCTCAACATTTGTTAATACTTGAAAACATAGTATTTAAATTGACAATAACAATGCTTGATAGGCTACTGAAGAAATCACAGCCATTGAAGGGAATACCACTGGTGAGGAAGGGAAAACGGCCAATGAAGTGCATAGTGCAGATGAAGGGAAAACAGCCAGTGAAGGGCAAAATGTAGATGAAGGGAAAATAGCCAGTGAAACACCTACTGGTGAGGAAGGCAAAACGGCAGATGAAGGGAAAACAGCCAGTGAAGGGCAAAATGTAGATGAAGGGAAAATAGCCAGTGAAACACCCACTGGTGAGGAAGGGAAAATCGCTGATGAAGTGCATAGTGCAGATGAAGGGCAAAATGTAGACGAAGGGAATATAGCCAGTGAAACACAAACGTGGCTTGCTGATGAAAGTGTGTTGGCCCACTTTGAGTCACTTAACTTCCAAACTAATGGCCTTGTATGTTCTGCAGCTGAGTAATGCTTTTAACGGTGTTTTGTTTTGGCGCTTCTTTAATCTTATGCTGACATGTTTTTGTTGTCTCTGTATTTGCATCAGGTTCAGCCGGAAGTTACCGAGGATGACATTCTTAAGGACAGTGATAATGAAATACCTTTATGGAAAATAATCGAACATTTGAAATCCAAGGGACCTAAAGCTAGAAAGGGGATGAAGAGTGAAAGTAAAAATGCTGACAATGATGTCAATATCTTGAAAATGGCAAGAGAAATAAATTATGATGATCGTGAGAAATCCAGCAAGTTTGAACTAAGCAATGGGAACGAGCATTCCCCAAATAGAAAATCCAAGAAAAAGCCGAAGCATCAAAAAAGAAAAGGTAGTAGTGATGTTGTAAATGTTCCTGTTCCTAAACGTCGGAAGTCGTCATCTGCTCAGGGTGCTATCATGTCACAAAAACATACTTCTAAGTCTCCTAGCAGAATTTCAAAGTATGATTCACAACAACCAGAAACTTCCTCATTCCAATCCCAAGAAGAGGATTCAGATTCAGAGGATATTTTAAATGAAAGCATGGATTCAGACTTGGTATCGTCTGCCCCCCAAAGTACTTCATCAAAACGTAAAGACAAACAGTCTGAACAACATCAAAGTGGCAAATCACGAAAAGTTGAAGAGACTGGTGATCATGATTCAGAGGTGGGCTTGTATGCTCTTCAGCTGGTCTTAGCATCATGCACTTTATATCATAGTGGTTAGTGCTTCGTGTTTGAACTAATATGATATCTCTTGCAGAAGTCAAATGTGCTAATGGAAACTGATAAGATCAACAGAAATAGTAATTCCAAATCTCCATTGGGATCTGGCAAGAAACGGAAAAGAAGAAGCATTGCGGGTTTAGCAAAGGTTGACCTCGCATTCTTCTATTTTCAGTTATTATCTATGAGCCTTGGCTCCTTGATAAAGTTATAATTTTTAGGTCACACCTTCATTTTTTGTATATAAACTAGCACAAAGTGTGCATAGCAATAGTGTTTCGATCTGCTTTACCTGTGTCACCGTGTGTAAATTATGGCCTAGTGACTAGTTTGTTTAACAGTTCACCACTAATATAATATATGACCTGAATTTTTTTGATCAGTGCTCATTCAAGGATGGTGAAAGGGACTTGACAGACTTGATGGGTTGCAGGATAAAAGTTTGGTGGCCAATGGATAAGAAGTAAGTAAAAGAGATATGCTGAGATGAGAGAAACCTTGTTTCTGAATAAAATAGCAAAGAAAACAAAAAAAATGTTACTAGTTTTTGCTCCATTTGTTGCATGGAAAGTATTCTCCCAGGTTTGCGTCTATCAAGTTCTTTGGTTCTAGCTTGTGCATACAATCTTCATAGAACAAATCCATTTTCTCCGAGGGAGTTTTCCATTGCCAACTGAAAGCTGGAAAATAACCCACTCAGTAAATTATTCTGTTCAAACAAATGGAGTATAATCTATTTGCTACTAATTATTGGAAAGCAAATGAAGTTACTTTTTGTTTTCCTTAAGTTTGTTATTCACCATAAGAGAGGAAGGAGAACTTTTGTGATGAGAAATTATAACTAGTTGTCTTGATATTGCTGCTTGTTACTTTGAACAGGTTTTATGATGGCACGGTGAAGTCCTATGATCCCATAAAAAGAAAGCACGTGGTAAGCCATACCTCCTTGACCCTTCGGACTGTTTGTATCACCTGCTTATAATTTCTCAAGGTTTCTGATGCAATGCCTACGCATCTGATTCTATTCTAGGTGTTGTATAATGATGGAGATATTGAAGTACTATGCTTGGAAAAGGAGCGCTGGGAGCTTGTCAACAATGGGCTCAAGTCAGGAAAGGTGTATCATTGTCATTCTTCAGCATTCTGTCTTGTAGTTAAATGAAATCTAGGTTATGCTCACTGTGAAGCATTTTTAATTAACTTGGTCCCAATTCTAACACCTTTCTAAAAACATCTGCAGAAGTTGAAATTATCTAAAAGTTCCCCTCATTCAAAAGTGTAAGTATTACATTATTGGTCATAGTTTAGGTTATGCATGGTCCCCTCAAAGTTATATCTCTGTTATCATTTCTATTAGACAGCTATGTTTAGGGAAGAGGTCAGCTTCTGAAAGTTCATATTCTCCATTCTTTTGGTGATTTGCAGGTCACCTGGGGCTGGTCAAAAAAGTAAGATCTCTGACAGTTCACGTCAGAACAAAAAATCATCAAAACAGTGAGTAAAGTTATGCATTTTATCATATTTGTGTCTTCACTATTTCTAACTAGGAACAGTAAGTTGATAGTTAATATTTGTTTTGTAGAGTGAAAAGGAAAAGAACTCCAACGAAAAATGTAAAGCATAGGCACAAAAAAGTGTCCGGAAGTAAGTTAATTGACGCTGACAGTAAAGAGACTTCTGATGTATCAAATGCTGAACCTACCTGGATGTCCAAGGTTGATTCTATGAACTCTGGTAAGTTGTTAATGTTAATGTAATATTAGAAAAAAAGAACGAATATTCTAGTTTACTCTGTTCAGAATTCAGAAAGCTTGATTTTGTTGTTTTTGTCATAAAAGAGAGAATAAACATAAGAGAGTAAATTTTGTGAAGTCTTAATCAAGCCAGGTTGGACCTTACTATTTTTATGTGTAGAGAATGTTACGAGTAAAAGATCCTCACTTATTTATAATTAATTATAACCCATAATACTCCCCTATCAACCAAGAGCAAGATGACAACCACATCAGTTTTGCTACAAATGAACCCAAGTCTGGAACTACTAATTGCTCTGGTAGGATATCAGCCAATTTTTATTATGTACTTACTCTACTTGTATAAATCAGTTATTTGTTGACTTTTCTCCCGAATGGAGTGACCATTCATGTCATTGTATATGTCATTTCAAGAAAGACTGGGTTTGAGGCCATGAATGAAGTTCAGTTATCAAACCATTGTTTCATAGTTCCTGGAAGTACCAAAACCAATCTACTGACCAACTCATATCAACTCCACAGTAGAATCCGCCATACTTCTATTAAGTTAACCAGTAAGTGTGACAAAGTCGAGGGTTTCATAGTGCAATGTTATGTGTTGCCTCATGTGGTGAATAGTTAGTCTACTACATATCCAGTACTTGAAGGGTGTGATGATATGCCACTGACAATGACACTCTTGGTATATTTGGATCTTGGGTTTACTTGTGCTATTTGTGGGATGGCCATGTGTAGTTTAAAGCTCTGAGATATGCCTCTTGTGCCCAGATACCAGAATCATTCCAGCCTTTGCATTTGAGTTCTCATCTTAGAAAATATAATTCCATGTGGATTTGGTTAGAAATTCTGTTTCTCTTGGTTCTTTAAATCCATTTTCATCTTATCAGGTGACTCTGAGGCTGAAATAGTGGATGAAAATGCAACAGATAACGAGGAATCTGATAAGGAAGTGAATTCAGTTTCCAGAGGAAAATCAGAAGATTTAGTTACAAGATGGAATCATACAGATGAATCTGATGAAGAGAAACCGGACGGTGAAGGAAGAGATGTTGGCGAAAAGGGAAGCGCTTCGCAGAAAACTAAAAACTGTGAAGAAGAAAAGGCAGATACATTTAGTGAAAGAGAAGAAAACAGTGATTCTGAAGAGAAGC
>JAOWBG010003350.1:0-13016 GCA_028566255.1 Geranium maculatum
GAATATGGGATGATATGGTGAAGAGTGTACTTTAACATTTTAGTTGTTTTTTTATGCAGGTTGCAGCTGAAAATGGGTACAACAGAATTGTGCTAGGATCGTGCACATCCATGATTGCTTGCCATGTTCTTTCCGCCACTGCAAAGGTTTTTTCTTGCAAAGCTTTAAGTTTTATCCTTGTGTAATGAAACATGATACAATTCAGGAAGACAAAATTGGCATGTGTACAGATATAGTGCTTCTAGTCTTGAGTAATGGAGCTCTTCTGGAGTTCTCATCGGCTGCGATCATGGTTTCTGCTCTCAGTTGTCACATCTCGTTTATAGATTGCATTTATCTTTCATTTGGGCACTTGGATTATTTATGATCCACTTTTAGCTGACATATTTACTCTCTGGCAATAACCTGTTCTGGTACCAACCAAGTTTGGGCCAAGGGAAGAAAAAAGTATTTTTCATTCTAAAACGATAATAGTGAATATGCAATAACATATCATAGCCTACCTGCTTTTGTATGGTAAAGTGGTTCAATGTCATTTTATGATATACTCTGTTACTTAAACCTCATTTTTATCAGCAATGTCGCAGCTTACCAGGTTCGAACGTTGGCCTTGACTTGAGCCAAGGACCCAAGCATTTACCCACTTGGCCAAGTAGGCATCAATAATACATACTTAATTGGCATGATAAACTCAAATTACATGTCATTGGTTGGCTCTTCATTTGGGTTGAAATCAATGCTAACTATTAAACAGAGGCCCAACACAGCTTGTTTCTGTCAGCCCATGCATTAATTGATAATGTGATTGAATTTTTTCTTAAATAAAATGTTGTAAAGGGTAACTAGTTATTTAGCAAGCATTATTGACACCCCTAGTTCTTGGTGGAAACCATCTTTAACTTTCCTAAACATATGTGCTTTTGCCAGGGCCAAGGTTACTCTTTATCGGCAGATATACAGTATGTTGATTCAAGGTAGCAAGCTCCCATAGTACTTCCTCTCCGTGACTGTCTCTTACAAGAGATCAACACGCTATGCCATCTTGATGGGTTTGTAATTTGTACCTGTACTGTATTTTCTATTATAGTTGAATATTTAAATTTTTTTCCATTTTTTCTTTGGTGTTAATGCTTTCGTAATCTATATGCATGACATCTGAATGATGGATTTGATCCATATTGGCAGGGCAGTCTAAAGACTATGGAGGTGTTTCGTGGTAATGGCTCTGGCATCAATTGTTTGGTGTCTTCATTTGTGACACTATTGCAGTTTGCAGGTAGAAAGTGTGGCCTTAATATTTCAAGTAGTTTGATTCATTTAAAGTAACTGTACATGTTTTTGTCCATCTAATTACTTTCCAAGCCAAGTTTCTGAGGTCTGATAGAGTACTATTCAGAGATTCCATTTTCTTTTTGAGCAATTTTTATTTCTTTTAGGAAAATGGTCTTTTTAGCCTTTTGGGAACCTTGGAATTGTTTCAACACTTTCTTTATTATAGCAAGTCCCTGATAGAATTTTTCTCTTACAGGAAGAGAATCCTTCCCGGGAGTGCACAATTGTAAGAACATGTGGAAAGCTTACTCCATTTCATTTCAACAGGATTCCAGAAATAAATGATTCTACTGTTCCACTGGCTGCCGGAGGCGTTAAAAGAGATTCAACATCAAGCCTAGTGAATCTATATCCTCAGAATCGTTTTGTCCTATATGCAATAGCCATTAAACAAATCTGATTTGCTAAGTTTGAGTGGTCTTGAGAGTTACCAGAGGGATTCCGATATTTTTGGGACGTCCTGCTGTTCTAGTTGCCGGTTTCAGATACTTCCTAAGGATTCTTCGTCAATGGAGCATTTCTATTCACTTCTACCCCAGCCATTGATTGCACGAACAAAGCTTGATAATCCTGATAAACTTAGCCGTCTAAGGTGAGAATATACAAGTACTATCTATTTTTTTTAATATGAAGATAGTATGAGTTTAAGTACTCACCCTTATATACAATGAATAAATACTTGATTTGTTGGTAGCAAGGAGAGGTTAAGTCATGAAAATATTTTGTTGATCCTGATCAATGATCATATCATGTTTTTTTTTACCACTGAACTTGAAAATGTCCAACACAATTGTTTGAATCCCTTTTATGGGAAAATCATGAAATTATGGTATAGAAGCAACAAATTCACGTGGTAAAAATCTTCGTCTTAATGCAATACACAACGGCAACAATATCAAATATACAATTTATTCACGGCGTCAGAGCAGTGGATCTCGAAGTTTTGCGATCATGGCGATGACTCGTCGGAAAGCAGAGTGCATTAGAAGAGGCTCATAAAGCAGGGCTTGCTCCGGCCGAGCTCGATGAGGATGGTAAGGAGATTAATCCCCATATTGCTCAGTATTTGTCATCTCCACCTTGGTATCTTCATGCTCAGGGACCCACTTTAAAACATCAAAAGAAGCAGAAGCCAAATCCGAATTACACTAAACCATGTCAAGACAGAGGTGCAAAAACCTACCAGGCTGATAAATATAGAAAGGGTGCTTGCCAAAATTGTGGAGCCATGACACATGATCGGAACTCGTGCACAGAGAGGCCTCGCGTGGTGGGAGCTGAGTATACGAACAAGCACATAGCACCCGATGAGAAGGTGGAGTCCTTTGAGCTTGACTACGAGGGAAAACGAGATCGATGGATTGGTTATGATCATGGATCCACGTTCTATGCTCATGACATTGAAAGAAAGTTTCGGAACAATAATGGAACTAATGAGGAGGAAGAAGAGGATTTGAGGGTGGATGAAGCAAAAGTCGGAGAGTGAGCAAATGGACTTTGCAAGAGTTGAGAAGCATGTGTGCACAACAGGTGGTGGAAGCACAGGAACTGTTAGGAACTTGCGTATTCGTGAAGACACTGCAAAATATCTTCGGAATCTTGATGTCAACTCTGCCCATTACGATCCCAAAACGCGTTCCATGCATGAAGATCCTCTTCCAGATGCTGATCCGAATGAGAAGTTTTATTTCGGTGACAATCAATGTAGAAATAGTGGTCAAGCTTCGGAGTTCATGCAACTCAATGTCCATTCTTTGGAAGCATTTGACAAGGGACAGGATGTGCACATGCAAGCAGCTCCTTCCCAGGCTGAATTGCTTTATAAGAATTTTAAGGTCATAGAGGAGAGATTGAAGCATCAAACCAAGGGCACTATAATTGAGAAGTATGGTAATGCAGCAACTGAGGAGGAGATTCTGAGAGAACTTCTTTTGGGACAAAGTGAAAAACATGTTAAATATGATCGTGCTGGGCGAATCATAAAGGGACAGGAGCTGGCATTTCCTAGAAGTAAATATGAAGATGTTGACATTAATAACAACCATACAAGTGTTTGGGGATCGTGGTGGAAAGATCACCAATGGGGTTATAAGTGCTGCAGGCAAGTGATTCGGAACAGCTATTGCACGGGTACAGCAGAAATTGATGCTGTTGAAGCTGCAACTGATCTTATGAAGGCCAATATTGCCCGTAAGGAGGGCACTGAAGAGACACCAGTACAAGAGGAGCTGAAAAGGCCTGTCACTTGGGGAACCGATGTTCCGGATGCTTTGGTTTTGGACGAGAAGCTACTTGCTGCAGCCCTGAAAAAGGAGGATCAAAGAAAGAGGGAGGAGAAAGATGAAAGGAAGCGTAAATACAATGTCAAATGGAACGACGAGGTTACCGTTGAGGATATGGAAGCTTACAGGATGAAGAAGGTTCACCACGGGGATCCAATGAAGGACTTCCTTAATTAGGCAGCACAACAAACCTCTGGCAGGTGATTCCCGATGGATCGCAGGCCTATGAAGAAGGGTTCTGTTCGTGTTAGCCATGTACTCTGGATTTGGCAAGCCTTGTACTTAGATATGTGTAACTAAGGACCTTGCCCTTTGGAGATGCATTAGGCTTAAATCAGATTTATGTGTCTTTATTCCTTATCCATATTTCTTGCAAGCGAGTGTTGAAGGGTGTGATGTATATGAGTATATCTTGTGCAACCCACATGTCCTCCTCATTCTACATGGTTTGGAGCTTAAAAGAAATAAAATAAAATGGTTTGGCGATGGTGAGATTTATGTTCAACTGTAAGATAGATCAAATCAAAATAGGAAACTTAATTAGAATTGCCTAGACTATATTTACTATTTATTCTAACAGTTACTCATTAACGAAAACCTGATGCTACAATTCCAGATGATGGGAAGTTGGACACTGAGTCAGACTCAGGTGAGTTCTGGGTCTGTATGGGTGGTTTTGCTCCAATCGGCAAGAAGGTTGTCAGTGAAGATGATATTGTTCCAGAAGCCACTCCTGCCAAATTATATAGGTATCCTATAGTTTTAGCAAATAAGCTCATATTAGGCTCCCATATCTTCTATGAATATGTTTTTGGATTAAGGTGCTTGTAGTTAATTTACATCTGCTTTTATACAAATACACATTAATTTGCACTTCTTCTGCTGATATATACATGTAGATAGAATGTCTGGTGACAATTGAATAACCTTTTTCTTGCAATGCTTATCAGCCTATTATTTCTTGTTCATTTGGCCCTTTTGCCTTAGTATATGTTTTCACAAATTTTTGTTCCCTAATAGAATTTCTTATTTTGGGAAAAATAATGTGTGTATGCATGATTGCATCTGGATCTGAATATGTAAGAAATAGATGATGAATTTCTTATATTGGGAAAAATAGTGTGTTTCATATGTTTTTCAGAGATGATGAATTTCAGTTGCTAATATGTAATTTTTGGTTTCCTGTAGTATTACTGGAGGAAAGGTAGAACCTGTAGAAGGCGATCTGTCCAAATCCCTATTGAAGAACGACGAGTGCTTTTTACTGGATTGTGGGGCTGAAGTATTCGTTTGGGTAGGCCGTTCAACAGAAGTGGATGCGAGAAAAGCTGCTAACCAAGCTGCTGAGGTAGAGTTGTAACAATTACTTTTTTCATGTGTTACTGAAATATATAGCTTTTCATGTATAAATTCTTCCTCCAGGAGTTTGTTGCTAGCCAAAACAGGCCAAAAGCAATACGTATAACCCGTCTGATTCAAGGTTACGAGACACATTCATTTAAGTCCAACTTTGGTTCTTGGCCATCAGGGTCAGCAGGTGCTGATGAGGGAGGAAGAGGAAAAGTAGCAGGTAGTGGCTTCTTTCTCAGTATTGAAATAAACCGTGCTATTTTCATGATCAAGTTTCTTGATGAGTTGTTTTATGTACGGTTAGCTTTGCTCAAGCAACAAGGTCGTGGCAAGGGTGCAACAAAAAGTGCCCCTGGAGAAGAAGAAGCCCCGCCTCTACTTGAAGGAGGTGGAAAGATGGAGGTTTAGTTAACATTTGGTTTTCTTGGCTTTGTAGTTTGATGATGATTATGTGTGTGTTTCGGAATGTTAAGTATCGTATGCTTCCCAGGTATGGTACATTGATGGGGGTGCCAAGACTCTATTGTCTAAAGAAGATCATGGTAAATTTCACTGCGGAGATTGCTACATTGTACTTTATACTTACCACTCAGGTGAAAGGAAAGAAGATTTCTTTTTATGCTGCTGGATTGGGAAGGACAGTGTTGAGGTAATTTGTACATTTTCATTGTAGATTTGAAATACTTTGAAGAATTGTTTTTATGCTTATATTAAACTATTTAGATTCTCAAAGACACATGGAAAACACATGTCAGTTCAGCATCTATCATATGGTGATTATGAGCTTATAACATAAAACTGTTCTTCTAGGAATGATGAAAAGAAGTGATTGCATTTTACTCGTTTTTATGTTTACGCATGGTTCATCAAATTAAAAGGAGTACCGTTGAGTCAATTGACATGATAGTAGACCAACTTAGTAGCTGGAAACTGAGGTTACTCTCCTCTATTATAGGCTAGGAGTTTGCCTCTGGAATGCTTGTTTATATTAGCACTGTTTATCTTTGTTGTAATTGTTCATTCGGCATAATAAGCCAAAAATTCATTTTACATCGGTTCATATGTATTAATTTATATTCAGAAAACCTTGCCTGCAGATTCCCTTTAATCAAGGAGATGCATTGCATTAGTTAATATGCTACACCCTCACCACTGACGTGTACATCACCCACATTTTCTGTGATTTCCCCCTTAGTTTTACTCGCCTACCTCCCAGACCATGTCCGTTTGTGCTTCCCACTTGTTGATCATTTTCAAGTTGAGACTTTCTTCACATTGCCTGCACCATTTCTTCCATGGACCATCTTTTCAAGTTACTTGTCATGCAGCATATTTTCCAACTTCCAGCCAACATGACATGAATAGTTTAACTCATTGACCAGTTTTTTTATTTATTTTCTGTCATATATTGATAAGTAGATGAGTTTAATGATGCTTGTGAATGAACCATTTCTGTTTCAAAATTCATTCATTAAAAATCACTGTGGTTATTATTATTATCGGAAAATTATTATATGGTACCTTTGTGTCCATTTTCCACTGGGTTTCTTTTCTGTAGGATACTCGCTTGTAGTTATTTAAAATCTGGTCATGCTATAGGTATATATGTAGGATTACATGGTTATATTGTGTTGTCCAGGAGGACCAGAATACGGCTGTTCAGTTGGCTAGCAAAACGTTCAACTCACTGAAGGGTAGACCCACTCAGGTATGTTGTAATTTTGGATGGATCTACAGCATTTGCTCTTGTTTTGTACTACTACAAAAATTTAAGAATACCGGAACAAAGCATGTTCTAAAGCATGGAGCAAATAGTATTAGGTTATTATCAATCCTTTAGATGGATTGGAGTAGCTAGAATTTGGAGCTTGGCCGGTTTACTGCAGTTGATGATATGACAACTTGGTGTTTGTTGTGAGGAGTCAGACATGCGAGCTTAAATTCCACATCAGATACAAATGAGGTTAAGGGAGTGTTTATATGCATTTTGTACCCATAATATACACCGTGCTAGTCATTTGGGTTCGATTGGTGTCCAATATGGATATCATGAAATACGTTTGTTGCACCTCCTTGATAGGCCCATTTTGATGCTTGATCTCATTTGGCCTGGAGCGGAGTGTTCAAACCATAACACTTTACACACATACTCCCAAATAAATAAATAAAATTATTCTTGGAGAGTAAAAATGCAAAAGTTTTCACACCAAACCCACCTCTAAACCATTTTGCTGATCAATAGTCCAAGCAATTAAACTCATAACCCAAACTGGACCTGACCATATGAGAGAACCCAAAATTGTAAAAACATATACTGCCATAGCCATCCGAATTACATTTTAGTTACTTATTAAATTTTTACTTACAATGTTTCACCAGCATAAATATGCTACCTGCAGGGGTTTGTATATCAAGACAAAGAGCCGCCACAATTTATTGCTCTTTTTCAGCCTATGGTGGTCCTTAAGGTAGTTTCCTGTATAAGCTTGTTAACAAGCTCTTCTCATAAACCGAAATTCATTTTCAATTACTATGAAATAAATTTAAATTCAAGGTTTATAACCAAATTGTTCTTTGCTTACTTTTTTTTCCTTTCTCTAGGGCGGTTTGGGCTCTGGTTACAAAAACTTAGTGGCAGAAAAAGGTGTGGATGACGACACTTACGCGCCAAATTCTGTTGCCCTCATTCGTGTATATGGACCTTCAGTTCATAACAGTAAAGCAGTGCAGGTTGCTGCGGTATGTGTGATTTATTCTTCGTCTAGTCTTAATTTACTTTCAGCAATTTATTCCTTATGTTTGAATGCACTAGTTAGTCATCAGTTAACTACATCGCTCTTTCCAAACAACCAAAAAAATATTAGTTTCCTATCTGAAGTAGCTAAAAAAAGGGTGTGAAAATGGGTTAAAACTACTTAAAGTAGGATTCGATTTAGTTCTCTACATATATGGAGACCTTCAGTGCAATTTCTCATTCAAGTATTCATCTATAATTTATATAGTTTCCACTTCTACAATAGTGATAGGTAAAATTGGATACTTGTAATAAATGAAAGCCTTAGCTTTCTAAGTGTTAGTTCATCAGTCATGATTGTAAGCAAACCTTTATTATAGTCACCATCTAGGAACCATTTAGCATACTTTTTCTGTTTCTTAATTTGTTTAACATGTAGTAAAGTTAACATTGAGTTTGTCTAGAGATGGTTTTAGCATACTAGGTGTACTCTTAATCTTTCTGCTTTCTAATTGTAGCCATCTCCTTTATATGTTGTCCCTTATCATTTGTACAGAAATTATTGGTTTACAATAAACTCTATGTTGTTTAGGAGGCACCGTCATTGAATTCTAAGGAATGTTTCTTGCTGCAAACTGCATCTTCACTATTCATATGGCTTGGAAAAGAAAGTGCCCATGAGAAGCAGCAGTTGGCTGCAAAGTTTGCAGAATTTTTGAAGGTGTGCCAGTTAAGCTTAACTTGTCGAGTACTCGTTCCATAATATAAGTTCATTTGGAAGTCAGGAGTTTTAAATGCTAGCATGTTTTATTATTTTGAGTTCACTTCAATCATTGAGACATATTCATGACTTTGTTTGAGATGATACTTCCTTTCCTTGATTGCAATATTGAACGATGGGTAAGAGAATAAACAAAGTGATGCACTTATTGAAGTATTTACAGTTATGAATGTGGGTTGGAATATGCAAATATATGGAGCTCGTGATAGTATTAATATCTCCTGTTCTCTAATATATCCTTATCGAATTGAGCCTTTTTTGTTACTAATTCAGCCAGGAGTCACTTTGAAACATGCTAAAGAAGGAACCGAGACGCACACCTTTTGGTCTGCACTTGGAGGGAAGCAAAATTATGACAGCAAAAAACCTCCTCGAGAGCCTGTGAGAGATCCCCACCTGTTCACATATTCGTTCAGTAAAGGTGTCCTTATTCATTTTTCCTCTTCTGCAACATTGTTTTGGGTTGTCTAAATTTTCAGTTTTACAAGTCGTGTATAGAACTAATTATTTCTTCTTTTACTACCATTACCATCGTCATTTCAATCAGAGGGAAAGTTTCAGGTGCGTTCTAGACTTCAAATTATAGTTTGAACTTTCGTATCAATACACCCATTTCTACATGCACATTGAACACTAAGTGGCCTACTTTATTCATATTGTGCTTGTCAGGTTGAGGAGGTTTACAACTTTTCTCAAGATGACCTATTGACCGAGGATATTCTGATTCTTGACACACGAGCTGAAGTTTTTGTTTGGGTTGGTCAGTCTGTTGAACCCAAGGAGAAGCAAGCTGCTTTCGACATTGGCCGGGTAATATTATTTCTTTGTTTTGTTTTTTTTATTATCATCATGTTTTCTCCTTCATTCATTAAAGAAGTTGTTTTTACAGAAATATATAGAGATGGCTGCATCTCTTGAGGGGTTGAATCGGAATGTACCGCTTTACAAAATCACTGAAGGGAATGAACCTTGCTTCTTTACAAAGTACTTCTCATGGGAATCTGCAAAAGCAACTGTATGTCACAATGATTATTATTTGAAAATTTTCCTCTGGTCCTTATGTTTTTATTTCCTGTCTTAATCATGCGATATTTCTGATCACCACTAGAAATAGATGATATATCATTTGAGTAAAGAAACTTGAACACACGGTTTCTAGAATGCAAGCATCAGTAACTTGCTCGATTAGGCCTAATCTCACCTCCAGTTTTAACAACAACCTGGTAGTAGTTTACTTAAGCGATTGAGAGGAAGAAAGATAACTTTAAGCATGAGCAAGCTTCAGAAGGATGTCAAATGAAGCTTATGTAAGTATGTTAACTGCAAGTCAACGCTAAAGAGTGCAATATGACAAACTAGTTTATAAAATCTCGGAAACTCATTGTACAATGTTAAACGTTCATAAGTTCCAAAAGGTTATACTGTGAGGCAGTGACGGCTTCTGAGTGAAAATACATAATGATAACTAGGCTACAAAAAGGCTCCATTATCAGTGTTCTGTTACTGAGACATTTCTATCTTGTAATATGTTTCATTCAATTACTTATATATTTCTTCTTTTGCATGCATGTTTCTCATGGAACACAGGTTCCAGGAAACTCATTCCAAAAGAAAGTAGCATTACTTTTTGGGGCAGGCCAAGTTGTAGATGTGAGTACTCGACTTTTATCTGATTAAATTGCTGCTTAATCTTGTCTTGCATGCATGCTTATTTGGAATTCTAGTTGTGAATGAACTAATGCTGCATACAACATGTAGGAATCATGTTAAAATTGACAGTCAACCAGTTATGAATGTATGACCATTGTTATTCTACCCATTTTTTGGCTCGACTAAGCTATCATGAAGCAAGAGAGCACCGAACTTATAACTCTTAAGAGTCTTTACAATTGATGTATCAAAATGGGTGGGATAAATAGATATTGCAGTGGTACTTGAACCCAGGTCCCTCAAGACCCAAGCTCAAGTGCTTAACCAGTTGGTCATTTTTATCCTACCCGTAATTTTTTCTTTCATTTTCTGTCGTTTAATTTTTGCAAGGAAAACTGTTATCAATACTCTTTTGTTAATTGGTGTCCTAATTAGCACATTCTTGTATTGTGCTGAACCTTATTGGTAAGCTAAGAATGAGTTTTTAATATGATATTGTATGGTCTTGAGCCAGGATAAGTCCAGTGGGGGCAACAAATCAGGAGCAACTCAGAGGGCTGAGGCTTTAGCTGCTCTAAGTTCTGCCTTCAATCCTGGCGGCGGCGGCGGCAGTTCGGTAATAACTATCAATCTCTCCGTAACTCAAAGCTTGCTTGTCTAGCTAATCAAACAATTGAACTTGTGACCTAAGAGTCAAAGTTCGAATCTTAGTGACACTAAATCTCTCTGCTAACTTATGTTAGATCAAGTGAAAAAAAGTATAACTCGCTTCTTTAAAAGGGAGATCTCGAGCCCAAATTTTGATACATTCAAACTTGACCAAAGACGTGGATATCTTACCCGACGGGATGCGTCGGATACTCTTAAGGCAACGGTCAACACAAAATAGTCAACTGTCAACATTTAGTTATACCCGATGAGACACAATAGGGTACATTTTGGAGTATTGAGTATTGACATACCCGACAAGACATAATTTTGTGCGCCAAACATAGGTTTAGTCAACGTCATTTCATACCTGACTTGACCTTAAGAAAGGTATGCATCCGGTGTGTGAAAGTAACCAAATTTTCCGTTATTCACATTCCTTTTGGCTCATGTGACATTTTTTTTATTAACAAGTTGTGTATCAAGATCTGAGCTCGACTGTGCTTATGAAAAAGTAAAAGAACACCAAACTTAAGATTCTTTAAGATTGATGTATCTTACGTGAGCTTAAAACCCACTCTTACGTAGAAGAAGATCTAATATGGTCGCTTGACTCCGAGATATGCAAAACTAATTCTTAACTGGGGGTTCGACTCAATCCCTCTAGTGATCAAAGTTGATATGTTATGTTATGTTACAGAACCAACCCAGGAAGCCATCTGGAGGGGGACAGAGAGCAGCGGCAGTGGCTGCACTTTCACAGGCTCTTACAGCAGAAAAAAAGCTGAGCTCTCCTACCAAATCAGAGCCCTCTGACGAACCACCAGAAGAGGAGGCCGCTCCAGAATCCGAACCCAGCGCTGATGCTCAGGAGGAAGAAAATGACGAGAATCTCATCAGCAGCGACGACAATACCTTCACTTACGACCAAGTCAAGTCTAAATCGGAGAATCCAGTTGAGGGAATCGATTTCAAAAAGCGAGAGGTCAGCATTACTTACTACTCATATAACTTTGCTACTTCTTGATGTCTAAATTATAATAACAGAGTCGTATACAGGGAATAGATATAAATTAGAATGCCTAAACTATATTTCCTATTTATTTTAACAATTTCATTTCTCGGCCGTTTGTATTGTTCTATTTCATTTCCATTGATCATTTTTTGCAGGCTTACTTGTCGGACGAGGAGTTCCAGTCCATATTGGGAATGCCAAAGCAAGAATTCTACAAACTACCAAAATGGAAGCAAGACCAACTGAAGAAGAAATATGATCTATTCTGAAGATCATTTTCATTAAATAAGGGCAACATTATATTTTTATACACTTCCTATCACAAAATCTTGGTTTTGTTTTTATTTCCCAGTGTTTTAATGTCTATTATTTATTTTTTATCACTGCTGCTTCTCATTGTAATGTCTCTAAAGAAGCAGATTCATTTTTTTTTGTATTAAGGTTATGCTTACTATGAAAGTGGATTAAGTTTATTCGTTGTTGGGCTTTATAGATTGCTTGTTTATTCGGTGGAATGGTGTGATAAATATTATTTGTTGTTCCACTTTTCCGAAAGACTAAATTATTCAACTTTTTGATTCGGAATTCAATGATTGAGCATATATACTTTCTGAGTTACAGGTGCCTGTCACGTTAGTATATATTAATTTTGATAATTAGTATCTTTTGATATGATTCTTAGGCCTGGCAATGCATCATGATAATTTGTCTTCTAAAATGTAATGTGGTGTTAACAATATTTGATATCTATGTTAATAACATGTGCTCAATAAACCAAATTTATTGAATTGGTTGAGCATTTGGCAAATATCAAAACCAATATTATTTAAGAGCCAAAAGTGTTGGACTTTCAATTGTAAACCAACTTTTGGGTAGGGATGACATTGGGGCATGTTTAGTAATTTCAGACCCCTCCTTGAAATTAGGTTCATTGTCCTGAATTCGTCCCATTCTCCGATATTTTGTTTTCTAACCCGCTCGAAGGGTATGAGTAATTTGCAAGTCCATGACCCCGCCTCAAAATCAAACGTTCTTATAACTTTCTCTTATAACTTGTTTTGCATTATCTGCTCATCACTCAATTAATTTTATGTATAAATGGCAAGCTATTTATGCAATAATTAAAATAGGGATAATTACACTTTCGTGCACCTATTTGGAGGTCATTTACAGTTTAGTGCACCTGTTTTTAAAACTTCAAGTTTCGGTTTCCTCGTTGTCAAA
>JAOWBG010004460.1:0-13015 GCA_028566255.1 Geranium maculatum
CGCTTGATCCTTAAGTGCTGATTCATGTTTCCAATCTGGTTTAGCCAGAGGACGTGTTTGGTTGAGGATGTTTTCCGCTGTCTTGTATTGGTACCCTTCAGTTAGCGGTCCGCCTCGGGTTCTCCCGGGACGGGGCGTTACAGATGTGTGCAGTTCCAGGTGAGTTTTGTCCGGTTTCGGCTGTCGGGATGGACGATTTTCGTGAGTTATAGCAGATTTTCACCAGAATCGGGGATGGGAAGATAGGGGTTGTCCTGGGTGACCCTCCAGAAGGCGTTCTGCTGGTGGTAGACAGTCGTGGTGACTTGGGGGAGCAATTTTGGACAGCGGAATTCGATCCCACTCTGGCTGGTTTTTTCATCCAGTACAATTGGTTTGTTTTTCCAGTGTTCAATCCCTACTTGATAGGTCGGTACGGGGAGGGATCAGGAGTTCTCTTGCGTTGATGGGCTGATCTTGGTAAGCACGAAATGTTTGGAGGACTTGGATTATTAAAGATTCGTGATTTCTCTAGAGATGTTGATCGCCATCGTTGGAGTAAGAATATTGATTGCAGGGTTGATCGAGTAAGCTTGTTTAATACGTTATGTGGTACTTCGTGATTTCTCCATCCATTTGAGGTGAAGGCCGTGACACTGCATAATGCTAATTAGTTCGAGTTTATTTTTCTACGGGGTTATCGAGGAACCATGTTTAAAGCGTTATGTAGCGGAATTACGGGGTTTCTTCATTCAGTCGAGATGGAGATCGTGGATCTGCATGATGCTAAATGGGTCGAGTTGTCTCCGATCTGTAATCTTATTGGTTCAACGTTTTATTACTACTATATTTGCTACTGAATCGTGCTTGGATGCGATGTTAGACAAGTTTGTTGTTAGCTTCCCGGTGTTGGGGGTTCAAGTGAGGGCATTGTCCCATCGAATTTTGTCGTTAATCTACTCGGCATGTAGTTAACTTTGTTTGCGTAATAAAGTTGGATGTTTTTCGAAACAAAATGAAAAATAAAATTAAAAATAAATTGAATGTTTATACAATACAAAAAATAACCCGAGAAAGTGATATATTTGATGTAACTAAAAGTAATTTTTCAAAACTGAATGTAACTAAACGTAATTATCCTATTTGGTTGGACTAGTTAGTTAGTGTACAAAGATTCCTCGTAGAAAAGTCCTCACTCGTCAGTGGGAAACTTTTTGGCTTTCCAGTGGCCAAATCAACGCTTAGTCTTTCCCACTTTCAATCAACCCAACCAATCACATTCCAGCTTTCATTGCCTTCGTGTAGAAGGTTTCTTCTCTTCGTCCATCACACCCCCATCTTATTGCCTTCCTTGAGAAGGTTTCTCTTCACCTTCTTGTCCATCGACTTCTTCACCGTTTTCGTTTACTCTCTCGCTCTGCTTTTTCCTCACATTTTTCTTCTTCTGGGTTCTCTCCAAGTTTTGATCTTTTCGAGACTCTGTGATGGCCACTCTTAGTCCTAAAGAGCACATTGAGCAGATTAGGAGAACCAAGTTCTCCATTGGAGGAGACGCCAACCCTTTAACTGAGGATCTTCATCAGGCCGTTAAGAACCTCTCTGCTGAGTTGTACGCCAAAGATGTCCACTTCCTAATGGAGCTCATACAGGTTTTTGCCTTCTAAACTCTCTCGCATTGTTGTGTTCATTATGGATTGTGTCTTTATTTTAAAGATTTTTATGGTGGGTTTGAGCCCATGTTTTATTTCTGCTGTTTAATGCTGAATATGAAATAATAAACCCATTCAATTCCATGGAACCCTCTGTTTGGATGCTGTGAAAAAAATTGGTTCTGGCTGTTTGGTGCACTCAACATTCACTTAAGGTAGTTTTGTTAAAAGGGTTTGTAGTGTGATGTTGGTTCTGTTCAGTTACTGGTTGATGGTTAATGGTTGGAGAGTAGGATGCAAATTGATTTTCAAAAGTATTATATGAGATGAACAAATAATGATGTCGTGGAAATTCATTGTTTGATTTTTGTTATTGAAACATTAAGTTACATGAACATAGTTATGTGCCTAATTAAAGGCTCAGTGTTTGCCATATCATCACATCTTTGATCCCAAAACCTGTTTTGATCATGGTATAATATGTTCAATGTGTTATATCTAATTGATGTTACATGTTCAGCCACATTTCAAGTTGTAAACATGATTCAATCATTTATGATATTGAAGATATGTTTTCTTATTACAGAATGCTGAAGACAATGAGTACTTGGAAGATGTTGACCCATCTCTTGAGTTTGTTATAACTGCTAAAGACATAACTCACACTGGAGTTCCTGCAACCTTGCTCATTTTCAATAATGAGAAGGGTTTCTCTGCTAAAAACATAGAATCTGTTTGCAGTGTTGGGCGGTCCACCAAGAAAGGCAACAGGAAGCGCGGATATATCGGGGAAAAAGGTACTCACTCTTCAATAACTTCTCTATGCCATGCTATACCATTTGTGATGCATTTTTTTATTTGTCCATACACAAGTCCTCTCAATCATATGTATAACCTTTACTTACAAACTCTAGCATTTCTCATTTCATATGTCATGAGAAGTTTATAGTTTTCCCAAATCATCAAAAGCAGCTACACATGTCTACAAAACAATGTTCTTCAGTTTGAATTTTTGATTCATTTGGAATATAGCCTATGCACAGAGCTAATGTAATATTTTTTATATCCTTTTAACATGCAGCTTATTCCTTGCATATTCATTCGGGGAAAACACTGACATCTTGACTTCATTAAGAAATTTGTTGAAGTCCCAATTTATATCTTGAAAAGAAACCTGTAATTGCTTAAGAAATCAATAGAAGTTCCACTGTTTTAACTAAAAATGAAACTGTGGTACTTTATTTAATACTCCTTAGTCATGTTAGCTTACTTTGCTCTGTAAAAGTCTAACACACTAGTGTGTTTCCATGCATTGGTTAAGAGTTTTGAAAGAGATTATTCTCTACTTTCTCTCATGTCATGGGAGGGTTGGTCATGCTTTGCTCACTTTGATTTTTTTTAAAAGCTGAAGGAAAAACCAATGCATAGAAAGACAATAGTATGGTAGACTTGTACAGAGTAATGTAAGCTAGCAAGAGTTAAGATAATTAATTAAAATACCATATTTTCATTCGATCAAACAAAAAGGGTAGACAACGGTGGAATGTTAAATCAGACAGATAACTGTTTTAATGGTAAGAACTGTAATCCTTGTGCTTGTTTTGGGGTTGCCTTAAATTTTCCCTGTCTAACTGCAGGTATTGGCTTTAAAAGTGTATTTCTGATCACTTCTCAGCCCCATATATTCAGCAATGGCTACCATCTGAAGTTTGATGAAGCTCCTTGCCCACACTGCAATCTTGGGTACATAGTTCCTGAATGGGTTGAGAACCTAACCCTTTCTGACATACAAAAAATCTATGGCTCTGCTTCTGCCCTTCCAACTACTACAATAGTGTTGCCTCTGAAGGCTGATAAGCTCAGACCCGTCAAGCAACAACTTTCAAGTATCCATCCGGAGGTTCTGCTATTCCTGTCCAAGATTAAGCGCCTTTCTGTCAAGGAAGATACCGAGGATCCCAGGCTCAGCACTTTAAGTGCAATATCCATTTTGCGCGAGACTAATTTTTTGACGCGGAAAAACATTGATGCGGAGTCCTACACACTGTATCTCTCTGCGGACAAGAACTGCAATAATTCTGAAGCTGAATGCAGTTACTATATGTGGAGGCAGAAGTTCCCTGTCAGGCACGAGAACAAAGTGGACAAGAGGATGGACGCAGAGGAATTGGTGATCACGTTGGCTTTCCCAAATGGAGAGCGTCTATGCAGAGATGGCGGGAGTTTACCAGGTGTCTATGCATTTCTCCCAACAGAAATGGTTACAAGTTTCCCATTTATCATCCAGTCGGATTTCATTCTATCGTCATCCAGAGAATATATTCTTTTTGACGACAAATGGAATAAAGGGATTCTTAATTGTGTACCCACTGCGTTCATTAATGCACTCACTGTGCTTGTGAAAGGAATTACAGATGCTCCATCATCTAATGTTCCTCGTATGTTTAAGTTCTTGCCAATCAACGAATCAACTTATAAGGAGTTGAATGCTGTGAGAGAGTCCATCAGAGCAAAATTAGTTGAAGAACACATTGTTCCAAGTGAGTCATACACGGGACAAAAGTTCTTTCACAAACCTTGCGACGTGGCTAGAATCATGCCTACCTTCTGGGATATCTTGAAGCAGGCAAGGGAGCAGGGTCTGAGCTTGCAAAATCTATCATCTCATGGATATTACATTCTGAATTCTTCATTTGATAAAGCTGAATATGATCATATACTGGAGTTCTTGGGGGTGAAACAAGTGGACAATGAATGGTATGCTAAGTGTATACAGGGCTCTGATATTGCAGCGTCAGTGTCTGAGGAAGTTTATTTAGAGCTTCTATTGTTTCTAGCTGATGGCTGGAGCTCCAAATTTCACAGTACCTCAATGAAGAGCATTCCAGTTATTAAGTATGTAGGCCTTAATGGGAATTTCTCCTTCTGCAGTATCCAGAAATCTGCAAACTCATATGATTTGTTGGTGTGCATGGCCAGTGAGTCTGACCACACGTCATGGTTGATAGACTGGAACAAGGTATTCACGTGTGGGGGCTGCTACTTTGTGCCTGAAATTACACAGAAAGCCCTCACATTGTCTACCAAACGGGAGAAGATCTTGCAGTGGCTTAGAGAGCAAGCGAAGGTTTCTGTTCTAACTGTTTCTGGATATGCAGATGAGATATGTGATTCACTCAGTGATAGCCGGAAACCTATTGTTGCATATGGGCACTTCTTATATCACTCGTTCTTGAAAAAGTATCTGTCTGATAGTGATGTCAAAAAAATTTCTGGTAAAATGCCACTTCTAGACAGCTATGGGAACGTGATAAAAAACAGGGAAGGGGTTCTAGTTCCTGCAAGTGGAAGCAAATGGGCAGGGCTTATTGGTTCAAACCCATGGAGAGGAGAGGGCTATGTTGAGCTGGGAGAAGACTACTTGCGCCCGGGACATTTTGCAGGTCAATATACTCCCAAGGAAGAGCTCATAAAGTTCCTGAAATCTCATGTTGCAGCCTCTGATGTCCCCTACACCCGTCCTCCCAATGCTGCGATGCCTGCTGTATCTTCACCTCTCATGAAGCAGAATGCTTTCCTGTTATTGGATTGGATTCAGTACCTCAAACGTACAGGGATTCAAATTCCAGAGAAATTCATGACTTCAATAAAGAAGGGTAGCTGGTTGAGAGTTATTACTGGTGGAAGTTACGGCTACAAGGCTCCCTCACAGTCATTCCATCTTGCCAAATCATGGGGAGCTATTTTGCAGAACGGGTCAGTGCTAGTAGATATCCCATTGATTGACAAGAGCTTCTATGGTGATAAAATAGAAGAGTACAAAGAGGTGCTCAAAGCAATTGGAGTTATGTTTGATCATGAAGAGGCTTATGCATTTATAGGGAAACATTTCATGTCCATGGCATCTTCCTCACTGACCAGAGCCAATGTATTCTCAATCCTTAATTTCATAAAGTTTTTGGGGGAGAGAATGCTTTCTCCTGCTAAACTCATCAGCAGTATTAAAGTGGGAAGATGGCTGAGAACGTCACATGGTGAAAGGTCTCCAGGAGAATCTGTTCTGTTCAGCGAGGAATGGAAAATCCCATCCCAGATCAGTGATGTCCCCTTCATTGACAGAAGTTACTATGGTGAAGAAATCCTTTGTTTCAAAACAGAACTCCAGTTGCTTGGGGTTGTAATTGGTTTCAGTGATAACTACAACCTTGTCATCGACCACTTGAAGAGTCCTTCGCGCTTAACATCTCTGACGCCTGAGGCTCTTCTGCTGTTACTGAAGTGCCTTTCTCGCAAGGTGTCCCCAACCAAAATTTGTAACTCACTCAAAGGTATTAAGTGCTTGAAAACAGATTGCGGCTACAAGTCTCCCAGTGAATGCTTCTTGTATGATCCTGTCTGGGGTTGCCTTCTAAAGGTTTTCAACAGTTTCCCACTGATTGAGCAGAGGTTCTATGGCGGAAGCATTCTCCAGTACAGAAACGAGTTAAAGCAGATGGGGGTAGTGGTGGATTTTGATGATGCAGTGAAACAGTTTGCCACTACTTTTAGGCAACACGTGTCGCAGTCTTCTCTGACAAAACAAAATGTTCTATCCTTCTTGTCATCTTACCGACAGTTGAAGGGAACTCTCAAGTTTCCATCAGATTTTAAGCAGTGCATCCAAGAGCAGAAATGGTTGCGGACTCGCCTTGGTGATTATAGATCTCCGAAAGACTGCATTCTATACAACTCAGATTGGGAATCTATCTCTCAGATAACTACTCTTCCTTTCATTGCTGATACTGACAATTATTATGGCAAGCAAGTTCATGAATACAAGAGTGAACTGAAAGGTTTGGGAGTAGTTGTTGAGTTCAAATCTGGCGTGAAGTTTGTAGTTTCTGGTCTCTCTTTCTCTAAGGATTCCAGCTACCTATCCCGCTCTGTTGCACTATCGTTGTTGGAATGCATACGCTTGCAAGAGGCCACTGTCTCCTTACCAGGGTCTTTTATGAACAAGGTTTCTCAGATCTGGTTAAAGACCCATATTGGTTATAAGCACCCGGAAGAGTGTCTGTTGTTTGACTCAAAATGGGGTTCACACTTGGAAAAGACAGATGGGCCTTTCATTGATGAGGGGGTTTATGGTACTGAGATTACGTCCTATAAGGAAGAGCTCAAGAAGATTGGAGTTACTGTCGATGTAAAGGAAGGATGCTCACTACTTTCTAGCCACATTGATGTACACTCAACATTCTCAACTATATCCCGCATATACAACTACTTGAGTGAATTCAATTGGCAGCCAAAAGTCACTGGAAGGGATTGTAGTATTTGGATCCCTAGTGGAACTGATAAAGGTAAGTGGGTGAGCCCCAATAAATGTGTTCTACATGACAAAGATGTACTCTTCACTTTGCAGTTACATGTTCTGGACAAGCACTACGATGTCAAATTACTCAGCTATTTCTCTAAATCTTTGGGCGTTGAGTCTAATCCTTCTGTGGATGATTATTGCAAGCTTTGGAAAGGTTGGGAAATCTCGAAAGAGAAGTTGTCTCTTACCTACTGCTGTTCATTCTGGGGGTATATTACTAAGCACTGGAGCTCAAAAATGGCGGAAACTCTAGCTGAAAACATGATGAAGATTCCTGCTAGTTCATCCTCTGATGGGATCTTGTTACTTGACAAGCCTGATGTTTTCATTCCTGATGACCTTTTGCTGAAGGATTTGTTTGAAAAAGATTCACCTTGCCCGTTATTCGTCTGGTATCCTCAGGTAGGCAATTCTTCTTTGTCTATGACTAAGATGACTGAGATATATAAGAAGATAGGGGTGCGTACCATTTCTGAGTCTGTGGAGAAGAAAGAATTAAGTGTGGTGGACCGCGTGGAGATCAAGGAGGTGAACTCCAAGGATACTTTGGTCAAGAAAGGCCTGGCCAAACTTATCATAGGCTTTTTATCTGATTCTTCATTGAACATGGGTTCGGAGAAGAGGCAGGAAGCTGTGAAGTGCCTCCTGAATCTTACTGTATTTGAGACGAGTGCACCAATTGAGCTAAGCTATTGTCTGTCCCTGTCTTCTGGGAAAACAGTTGACGTGAAAGCAAGCAGAAACATTTGTTGGGACAGAGAGCTTTCCAAGCTTTATGTGCAGAAGATGGACAAGGCTGATGGATACAAAAATCTTGTTGAACATGCTACGTATTTCTCTGAAGTAATATCCGAGGGAGTATTGTGGGAAAATGAACAATGCTCTGGTGCACTGGTTGAGCTCATAAAGTTAGCTTTCCTTCTGGAGTTCAATGAAGAAGCAGTTGGTTTCATATTGAAGTCGAAGAATATGCCCATTTCCCTAGAGGATGAGGAGTTCCTCTCTTCAGTCTTCCCTTGAGTAAGTATGAATTCCTCTTTTATCTCTACTTAATTCACTAGGAATCAGGAATATACATGCATTTGTTGTCATGTTTATAAAAAAAGAAGTGAAATATGATCAATATGATCTTGAACAGAAACGAAAGACGTTCTTTCATTTATCACACATTTTTACGACAGGAGTATATAGCTATGATGCCTAGATTCTGAAAATATGGTATTATTATGATCCTAATTTGAACCTGTCAATGCAGGTGCAAGTTACCTGGAGAAAGTCATTTTGGGGTTTATGTGCTGCTAGGCTATCTTGCGTTTGCAGAGTACCGCTTTCTCTTCTATCTAATATATGTTACATCTTTACATTTTGTGTGCTGAGTAGTTTGGTTTACCAAGAACAATTATCTTTTAGTTTCATGGTATGTAACTGATACTGAAGCTTTGGTTGATGGTATATCGCTATGCAGTTATCATATATCTTTTCATTTTTAGTTATATGCAATTGGTTTTTAGAGATAGTATCTAGATTGTTTCATTCGGTGCTCAAGAAAACAAATTGTGCAATATTTTTCTTATAACTGAACAAAATGGATATTACATAATTGATTCTCCTCTAGCTTTCCCTTCCGCATAGGATGAATTCATTCGATCAAAGATTTAAGCCCACAGAATTAAAGGTCAGAGTAATTTTTTCCAGTAAAGCGTGCCCTCATATTGCGTATTGCATGCCGTAATAATAACAGTTTCTTCCTAATAGCACACGATCTTGTCTTCATGAATCTCCTCCCATCATGTTCCGTCTTCTTTTTAGTGTCCTATTTTTTGCAGAAAATGAATCTTATATGAACTTTAAGGTAACAATAGCATAATCCTAGCTACATATGAAATATGGTGTGCCTTTATTTACCTCATTAGAGTTGGGAGATCCATTGCTCATGTCTTTGTCACTGTCCTTACCTGCAAGCATGTAATATTGTTTTTGCCTTATCAGCTCAGAACTAACATAGAAATCTTTAGTTTGGGTATAAAGGCCGATTGTCAAGTACTTACTCTCATCCTCGCGAACAAGAATCACTTCGGTTAAATATATATTGAAACTTGGCGATTTTGAATACATGAATTCATCCTCAAAATCACTGATCCTTCCATCTTCTTGATTCCCTTTGTCCGTGTTGGCCTTAGGCTTGTCAGAGTATGGGGTAGGATTCGCTTTCACGTTCTTGGAGGTTGACATTCTGAAAGAGGGAGAGACAAACACAGATCCTTTGAGTTGCTGTTCCATGGAGAAGTTAAGTCTTGTGAAGGAACCTCTAAAATGGGGGAAGATCAAGCGAAGCGATGGTGATCTTTTGCTAAGCCCGGATTCGTGATCATGCCCCATTGCAACTCAAAGGTTGTGTCTTTGGGAGAGAAATAAAGTTTAGACAAGAAAGCAATGTGGAAACTCATCCTGAGAACATGAATATAAAAGAATAAAACAGCCTAGTTTTCTTTGTTGCTAGTCTGTTATTGTTGTTGTTAGCAGTTGGTTATTGTTGTTATGTATAAATTAATCTCATTTCTGTTTGTTCTCTGCTGTTCATGGTAATTTTATCAGTTTATTTCAAGATTTGTTACATTTTAGCTTCTGATGAGCTGTTGAATCCTAAGTGTTGGTCGGAATAGATGTTTTTAGTTGCAAGCTATGTTGTCATGACATTTACATTTTCAGGTCTTGGATGGACCAAAATTAAGTTCACAAAAATTGAACATCTGTAGAAACTAAACCAACCGAAACCAATGAAAATAATGTGCAAACCATTCCACCCCTATAAAAAGTATTGTGTAATAACAACGGTTATGTGTTAAATTGTTGTATAAGCTACCTTTGAATGTCTGTGGATCTGTCACTCTGAAGAATAAGAAAAAAAATATTAAGATTGCTCTCAGAGTAAGTATGCTATGACTGATACTTGTCCTCTCTTCCTTTTCTTTTTAAATTGTCTATGAAATGAGAAGTGATTTTCACTGCAAAAACAAAAGGACAATTGTAAAACCTTACCTGGTTGTATACTATCTTATTTTTGTAAGAAATGTCCGTGTATTATGTTTATCGTAACACTTTATCACGAGTCATTTAAATTATCGCAGTTTGTGAAAATTCATTCAAACTATTAGAAAATAGGTCACATGCAAATCCACGGGACCTTTTATTTTTTTCAAAATGACATAATTTCTCATTCAATTAAAAAATGTTTAGAATTTATAAATGTAACTCTTTGATGATAAATATATATTTTTCAATTTGATTAAATACTAATTTTATTAACATGTGGTTTATTTTAAAATTTTTGAGGATATTCTTGTCATTTCAAGTCATTGTTAACAATATAATAGTGTTCACAAGTAAAATTATAAAAAAAGATAGAACACTCTATTAAATTAAGGGATGCACACAAATATGTGTTTAGATACAAATATAAGAACAATTTACATCCGTTGAATTGAATGTAACTAATTACCCATTCAGATTAATTCAACTTTCCGTTAAAAAAAATCAGAAAATAGATTGAAAAGGGTAATGTGGGCAATCTACTGGATCTTCACAATCAATACAGTGCGATAAAAAAGGAAATCAAATCAGTGTGTACGATTCATTGGTTGGCATTTTCGAAATCGTATTTTTATATTTGACCTTTTTGTTTTGAATCTGAATCTCGCCCATCTATACTGAACAGAAATGGTGGCTGCGCCTAATGAGCTTCTGAACCCGATAGTGGAAGACGACGGTAAGATTGTTTCTACAAGCAATTTTCCATGTATTTATGTTGTTGTGGAATCGTATGTATCGTTGATCGTGTATGAAACTGTAGGAATTGACGGGGTTTCTGAAACAAATCCTGAAGATGAAGGAGTCTGTGGTGCACTTCCAGTGGACATGTCCGATGAAGATATTGAAGGTTTGTGCGTTGTTTCCATTTCCATAGACAATATTTCTATTGTACCATGCTCATTAGTAGTATTTCCATTTTTCCACTAGCAGAGCATATTTTACAATGGGATGATATTATTATTGCTTGGATGGAATGATGTAATTACTGGACTCCTTTCTTCTGCATGTATATTTTTCAATGTACAGAATGCCTTCTTTCCAGTGACAAATGTAATGGACACTATTTCCATTCTGTCATGGACATTAGTAGTATTCCCATTTTTCCACTATCAGAGCATGTTTGTCATTTTTCAAGAACTAATTTTCGATTATTATGGTGAATATTGTTACATTTTGCCATTTGTAATGAGTTGTTCAATGAACATTAAAAAGCTTTCCATTTTGTCATGAACAGCAACTGCTGATTACAAATCTGACACTGAAGTCTGTTTCATTTTTTATTATGTATAGAATGTGTAGTGCCTGTTGCTGGTGGGTGGGATAGAGATGATTTTGGTGGCTACATCTAGGGCTGCCCACAATATACCCGTGACCCGACCCACCCGCAAACCCAACCGACCCGTGACCCGTGGAGACATCACCCGTCGGGTGACGGGTCGGGTGACGGGTGAGAAAACGTAAACCCGTCGATTAACGGGTGGGTGACGGGTTTGTGGGAAAAAATATCGGTTCACCCGACCCACCCGTAGAGCACGTGAGAATGGGCTTCAGCCCAACAGCGTGCAGCAAGCTCGCCCAAGCCTCCAGCCCACAACTCACTCACACCTCAGCCACAGGCCGGCCCAGCCCACAAATCGTTTTACAATTGGTATGGAAGCAAACGTTTATATGGCGTGAAATTGTGTCTTGCGCTTCCGATGTGGGACTTTGGTGTATGAAAAATCTGTTTATTTCCATCGACGACGTGGCGAGCTGAGGACCGTCGATCAATAAGATCGTGCGGTCCCAGCTTCACCACGTGCCGACTCAACCCACCCTCATTTCAGATCAATTTCTTCGAGATCTTCACTATCCACCCTCATTTCAGATCTGTGTCCCCCAGTCCCCCCTTTCTTCCTTTCTCTTTCGACGCTCGAGACCTCCCTCATTTCAGATCTGTGTCCCCCAGTCCCCCCTTTCTTCCTTTCTCTTTCGACGCTCGAGACCTCGAGTGCTCGACCCACTCTCTGTCTCTGTCGGAAGAGAGGAAAGAGCCGTTAGGATTTAGGAAGAGAGGAAAGAGCCGTTCGATGGAAGGGGTTTATAAAATCAGAGGTGTTGGAGGTCTGTTCTTCAAAAAATCATTTGAACCTCGCCGGATTTGGGTAAGTCTTTGTAGGGTTTCTTATTTTTTAGTTCCGATTACACATATGTTGCATGTTTGGGTGGTTTTTGTTTGATTTTAGGTTTCTTAAATTCGATTTAGGGTTTCTGAAATATGATTTAGGGTTTCTGTATTTTCGATTTAGGACTTGGTATGTTAGGGTTTCAAATCTGGTTTCGGTCTAATTTGTAAGGGTTTCGGTCTAATTTTGGGTCTCAATATTTTATTAAACATGTTTATAAATTTTTAGGGTTTCTGATAAACATGTTTCTTTTAATCTGATTATCTTTGCTTGTATTAATTTTTGCCAGATTCTGGACTTGATAAAATCGCAAGTCAACGGGAAATACAGAAAGGTTTCCACAAGTAAGTTGGTCCTGTTTCCTTTGTTTGTGGTAGTTTATTCATTTGTCAGCGGAAGTGTATGTAGTACTAGTACATGAAATATTGTATCTTCTTTCTCATTGTTCATTTTCGAATATATTTTTTGTAGACTCTCTCATCAATATCATCCGGACAAGAACAAAAACAAGGGTGCCCATTTCGTTATATTATTTTCCATTTTTAATATTGTTTAATTTCTGCTTTGTGTCTAATACTAATATTGTTTAATTTCTGTTATTGTAGGCTTGTAAGATGGAAAGAATTCCAGAAGCTGGTGATGGAGCTGGAGCTGCTGGAGTTGTTGGAGCGGGAGCTGCTGGAGCTGGAGCTCAAATTATTGCTGCTGCTCCTCCTGCTGTTGAGCAAGGAGCAGCAGCCAAAGGTATGATTCCTAAACCTAAACCTAAACATAAA
>JAOWBG010005571.1:0-13009 GCA_028566255.1 Geranium maculatum
GCTCCGGTCCAACGCATTTAAAAATAATTATAAATCATTCATTTTGTCTTTAATAAATAATATATATAAATATATATTATAAAACGCATTTTGCCGTGATCTTCCCGCGATTTTTTCGCGATCTCTCCGAGTTTGCTAGATCTCCATTTTTTCAGCTGACCGATATATCCCTACGATCCGAGTTCCACAACCATGGCAAGGATACACAAATATGTATGATTAAATGATTAACAAAAACACAATAGTATTTTAAGCCATCATAAGATAGTACCAGAGATGTCTAACATCACTAAAGATAATCTTAAGATGGTAAGAAGAAGTAATGCTAGATGAAGTATTACTTCATTTATACTCGGGCCTTTAAGAAGTATCCTCCCAGTTCGAATGTCCTTCATAACTTTTAAAACCATAACCAAAACCGAGTGTAATTGAATGGTCGATTTTTAACCAAGTAAAAAGTGGTTCAATTTTTGATTTAAACCGAACCAACCAATATTTATAGAAAATATTTTGGCATGCAATTTGGGCTCCATCTGTCCTTCGAGTTTGATTTTAGTTTAAATATTTTACTTATGCTCATTTTTTAGGCATCAAATCGCGTACAAATGTTATATTCGTGTACAAATATACGAATATGTGCCTACCGCCGGATCCGTAGATCAATGGTCCTGAGTAGATGGTAATTACAATGGCACGCGTCGTAAATATTATGTGTTACATGCCCAAAAATGCACAGAATCAAGTGAGAGAAGGGCAATATTGTATCTTTGTAATTGCGTGGAAATCAAATAGATTCTGAAATCCTTGATTCTCGGTGATTCGCGGCAACAACTTTTCTTTCATTTTCCCCCAATTCTCAAACCCTAATCATCCATCTCACCCATATTCGTCAACCATTGTTCAACACACACTCACACTGGTGCGATCTTCATCGTTTTCTATGCAACTTTGTGAATGACTCCAGTAAAGCGAAAATCTCAACGAATTTTGAACTTGCCTAAGACTAAAAAGCAAGGTTAGCTAACTTATTTTGATTTGTATAATATGCATGTGATGTTCGAGTTCTCTTTGCTCATATGTTGTTCTTAGTAGCTGGATTCTATGGTTATTTAGTATTGCCCGTAGTTGGGGAAATATTCTATGTTTTTCAATCCAGATCAATTGGTCAACATAGATCATCGATTTTTATGTGTTCAAGAATATTTTAATTCAGAGACTCGAATTCATCATAAGTTGGGTTCAACCATTTTATTTCATTTGTCTGTAATATATTGTGTATTATCTGTAATTGCTGGGCTTCTAGTATCCCATCATTTGGTTCAGTACTGGTATTTCATTTGTCTTTCGTATATTGGGTTTGTGCAATTGCTGGACTTCTAATATCTCATCTTTGCGTTCATCCATCATTGGGTTTCTGTGCAATTGTTGTTCATAATTCAATGATTCTATGTTGTAAGTTGTTCCATGATTCCTCTATGCACAAAATTCCATTATACCATTTTGTAACTTGTTTCGTCAGTACACTATGCACATAATTCCATCATTCCATTTCACAGTTCATATGACATGTCTTCATATGTACTTAATTCCATTATTCCATTATTCCATGATTTCATTTTCCTTAATTTCATGATTCCATTAGGTCAGTATCCCATGATTCCATGATTCCATTTGTATGTAATCAAATGATTCCATCAGGTCAGTATCTCATGATTCCATGATTTATAACTTGATTAAGTGTCCCCTGTTTTGTGTTAATCGTTGTTAGTCTCTGACATGCCTTATTTCAAATTTAGTTGAATGCCACAAATTCAAATTCCTAGAATCGTGGATATTTATCACAAATTCAAATTCCTATAATTTTGGATATTTATTACCCAGTTTCCTATTTTGACGTATATTATTGATTATCAAAATCAACTGAAATTACCATCATACCCTTTTAATTGATTTTATTGATCTTAAAATTAATGAAATCATACAAGAATCTGGACCATTAATGGATTACATCCGATGGATATAGTTTATTCCTATATTTGTATATGAGCAACCATTTGTACAGGAGTGCATCCCCATTTTTTATCCATTTAACTACTTGTAATTAAGAATATGAATAGACGTTAATTTTAAATTACCAAAAAAACATTAAGAAGCAATCGAAGAAGGCTTCAAGAGCCATCAATTTCGTCACTTCCTAATGATAAAAAATGCCCTGCCTATCTTTGATATAATATAATACCAAATCCAACACTACAGTTCACCAAAAATTAAAATTCAGCAAAATAATACTAAACTAAAAGTTTAATACAAAGTAGAAAAAAGCTATCTTAAATCTTCATCAATTTCGTTTTGCAGCAAGTTGTCTTCATGATAAAAAAAGATTCAGAAAGCATAAACAACATATTATTAAGATATGCACAAGATACAAAATATTATTAAATAGAAAAAAAATAGCCCAATTCTACGGAAGGAATAAGACGTAGGTAGACGTGAATGTCAACAAGATTGACACTTGTACGACCAATTCGGTTTGTGTGGTTAACCGCTGGTTCTAAATTATAAAAACCGAAACCAAACCAAAATTATTTAGTTGCTAAAAATTGAACCATACCCAAAACATTATCCATGGTTTTTGGTTTTATGAGTTCGGTCCGGTCTGATTTCCAGTTCGGTCATGGTTTTTTTGGTTAAAATGGACATCCCTAACTATAAGGGTTTAATTAAGCACAAATTATGAAATTTATTGATTAAACTAATAGTGGCCCTTGATGGATGTCCCAACTTATAGTGTCATGGAGTAGGCGAGAAATTTGAGCATGATAAATGAAAGGTGCAGATGAAGGCCACACGTACACTCCATTCATACACGAGCCTTTAATAGAAAAATGGTTTTATTTGGTAAATTGAGATATTGAGATAATGTTTTAGTAAGAGAAGGAACACAAAGAACATTCGAAAGTTAAAAATGGAGAAGATTAAGAGTTCCAGTATGTGTGATTACGTTATTCTTACCATCACCAGCAAACAATGAATTCAAGCCAGTATATGGGTGATGTAGTGCTAGGTTGGCCAAGTCTTGCGTGACATGGTGTGAAGCGCCACCCTCCACGAGCCATTCTTATGCGCCATTGTTCACAATATCCTCTTAATCTATAGGGGACCCGATGGACGAAAGGATATTCGTCGTGCCTTTGATCGAATGCATGAAGGCTGAGATTGAAAGCGACCATTTAGACGGCAAGTGGAGCTTTACTTTTAGTTGCTTGACGTGGCCATGAGAGGGACAAGCGTAAGTGTTTTGTTATAGAGACCATACCTATGAGAAATTTTTATCTAGGTGACTAGAGATGCTACCGGAGTGTGCTGAGAAGTGCTTTGTAGATGAGTTGGTACTGTCGTCTCCAGGAAAGTTAGTGTGTCAAGACTGTTGCAGCTGGCATTTCTTGAGAACCATCAACAACGACTATTGCAACTGGCAATTTGTTAGAACCATCAACAGAACGGAATAAGTTGTAACCTTCCAAGACAGCTTCAATTGACTCTTGTACCTCTGGTTCCCGGAAAGAGGAGTGGAAAGATCTGTAGCATTTTTGCAAAAACAAGTCTCTATGGAACAGGAATTGCCTACACTCTCACCTCAGCTATAAGCATCAGGTACTCAACAACTCACTTCAAAACTAATTCATGATAAAACTCAATCCATTTTCACTGAAGCAAGCTTCTCATCATTCATAGCTATTCAGAGATCAAACTGTTACCACAAACAAGGCCATGAAGCAGCTTGTACATATGACTACACCAAATACATAACGATATTCGGACTCATTCAACTCGTACTGTCTCAGGCTCCAGGTTTCCATAACATACA
This sequence comes from Geranium maculatum, assembly GCA_028566255.1. Taxonomy (NCBI): domain Eukaryota; kingdom Viridiplantae; phylum Streptophyta; class Magnoliopsida; order Geraniales; family Geraniaceae; genus Geranium; species Geranium maculatum. Next base: position 3,869 of record JAOWBG010005571.1, read on the forward strand.
ATGTCTTTCTGTCATTGCTGACCTTGTCATTTTCTTACTCTTTCATTGGATTCAGACTCGGCTTAGCCAAAACCATAGGTGCATTTGAATTTACTACTCACAACTGATTACTTCATTTTTTTGTCAATGAAACTGCAACCATTGCTCTATTGCTCTTTAGCAATAGGTACATTTCAATTTGGTACTCACAATTGCAACCATTGCTCTATAGCTGCTTTATTCATATGCCGAGTACTAAGATGCAATAGAATTCAAGTGCAGCAATTCGGATGAAAATAAGAACACAGATCGCAACAAAAATTCAAAATCACAACAACAAAAGAACCCGAATTGGTTTAGCTTAGAGAAAATTGAAAAGGACCCGAATGCAGTGTCTTGGTATGCTACGAATTCACCTTCTCCCGGAAACAAGCCTTGCCTTGATGATATATCCTACAACAAACCAAAACAACTGATGAAAAACAGTTTGCAACATAATTGAGTGTTTAGAAGGTGAAAGCTACAACTTCAGAATGTAACTTGAAACACGAATGCTGCCATATTTTGGTCCACGGTTAGAGTTGAAGTGCAAGAAGTTAGATGAAAGAAATTCATAATCACAACAGAAGATGAATATAAGTAATAGAGTTGATTTAGCAAAGATAGAATTGAAAAGGGTAAACATATGCTGAGAATTTACCTTGTCGAGTAAACAAGCTTTCCTTGATGATATATCCTACAGCAAACACAAAAAACACCGATGAATACGTTGAAACATAATTGAGTGCAGACCAGAAGTGCGATTCGACTCTGTAGCAACATAATTTTAAGAGTTAAAAGATTGTATATTTTGCTATTTTTGAAATATAAATGACAAATCTTCATTTTCAAACAAATTAATAAAAAGATATATAATAAGTAAACGTAGATGACCCTTGTTTGCAAAATTGTACACAATAAATTTATTGGAGGCTAGGGGTGTAAACGAGCCAAACTGAGCCCCAAATTATTAAATAGGAAGTGAGCCTGTTCGGGATTAGCTTGGCTTGATTCGGTTTGTCTAGTGAAAAGTTAGACGTGAACTCGAGCGGCTTATTTATGGCATGGCCATGAAAACAAATTCTAATTTTTTGAAATAATCTACCAAAATAGCAAAAGCAGAATACTATGATGTGATTTAGGTTATGAGGTATAAACAAAGGAAAGCAGAATGTGTTACCAGTTAGTAGTCGTCTTCAGACTCTACGAGATCGTCTTCAAAGTGTAGGAGATGTTGAAGATGATTCTTAGCAGTGGAAGAGGAACTGTCCCACTCCACTGATTCCCACCATTCTTCTCGGTTTTCTCCACGAACTGTGATTGACTTCAGAGAGGAAGGAGGAGGGGATAGAGGGATTCTCTTCAGCTCTGGGCAGTTCGTTACCACAATATCTTCAAGAGCGTCACAAGTGATCCTCCCTTTAAATATGCTCTTCAGATTTGGTAGCCTTCTCAATTTCAGATATGTCAACTTTGGGAGAGAATATTGACAATTGTTGCTACTGCTTGATGCTGCCTCTATTATCTCCTCCAGTCTCTCACAGTCCTCAACTGTTATATATTTCAGGTTCTGGAGGTAGGGCAGAAGTTCGGGCTGGAAAAGGATCTTCATCTTCGGACAGTCACGAATAACAAATTGTTTAAGACAGGAAAAAGTGCCAGGTGCTATTATAACTGGTGTTGATGCCTTGCCGTTTATATCATCAAAGCCAAATATTGCAGACAACTGTGGCATACGGTCAAGAATTAACCCCTCAAGCGTCTGAAAAATATGGGAGCGGCAAAAGTGACAAGAAGAGGAGAAACAAGCCACATGCGAAACGTCGTTGCAACTCTTAATCGAACATTTCTTCAAGCCCATTGCATTCTCCAGCGATGGGACATCACACAAGCTTTTCACAGCTCCACAGTCCTCAAGTTTCAATCTCTCAACATCTTTGGGGAGTACGATGGGCAATCTTCCTCTTTTGCTGATTCTGCAACTCGTCACATATACAGAGTTGTGAATGGTAGATTCTTTTACCCGTTTCATATACCCCATACCAAACGTAAACACACAGTCTTTGGGGCCATGATATTGCCTAGACATGACATATGAATTGTAGGAATGTAGGCTGCTTAACCTGCCTGTAAAAGTACTCAACCTCTCCAACCCTTCCAATTCTCTTCCTTCCACTGTCAAATAATCTGAAACTCTGAGATATTCCAGCTTGGTCAATTTGGGCAATATTCCGAGTGGGAACACTTGAATGGCCAGCCCGAACGTGCAAGAGAGATTTAAATATATGAGATTGACCAACCTCTCCAGACCATCAGGAACTTCTATGATGCCACTACGGGTGGCATCTAGGAACTTCAGTGACTCCATCTCTTTCAATGATGGCACATATTTTAAGCGATTGCAGCCTTCAAGCAGCAATGTAGTGAGATTCTTCAAGCTATAGAATGAACTGGGCATACATTCAATAGCAGTGTAAGATAAATCAAGGATCTCGAGAGCAGGCATGTACATGAAGAAAGAATCTGGGATGTAAGACAATTGTTTCCCATGGCAGACCAATGTTCGTAGTTTGGAACAAGTTGGAGAAACCCCCAATTGACTACTTGATATCCTGTGGTCAAGAAACAAGCAAGCCGCCATCTTCAAATTCTCCGTCCATTCTTTTTCTTCCGGTATCTCGGATACTTTCACCATCATATCAGGAGATGTTTTCAACACATTAATCGCCATATCTCTAATCAAATCATTCGTAGACAACAGCTCACTATTGGAATACACATTGGACAGTAAGCATGAGCCGACGAGTCTATTTATAATAGTACATCCCCTCTCGAAATCTGCCTTCCAATTGTGCATTTTTCTGATTGACCCCGTACTAATTAAATAATATATCAACTCCTTCTTATCTATAATACGCCCTTTAGGTTTAAACAGTGCACACATTAAGAAGCACTGTTGTAGCTCAGAATCGTTCAAGCGATCAAAGCTTAACTTTAACACTGGGAGTACCTTCTTCTCCATATCATTATTCAGCCCTCCCATTGGTGATTTTTCCAGCTCGTTCAGTGCATTCTTCCACTCACAAATGTCTACCACTCCCCTCATAGATGTTGCCACCACGATCAGAGCAAGAGGGATACCTGAGCATTTTTTAACAATGGACTTGGCAATCCTTTGTATTTCAGGATCCAGATCCCTGCAACCCCCTAGCGTCTCCATGAATAAGCTCCAATCTTCTTCGTTCACAAGAGGCTTCATTTCAATAATCTTCTCACAGCCCATCTTCCGAGGTACATCAACAGATCTAGATGTAACAATTAAACGACATCTGCTTTTTTTCAGAGGAATCCCCGCATCCTCTAGAGAAATGTCGTTGCACATGCCATCAAGAAAGACTATGCACTCCCTTTTCCTCTTCAAGGTCTTGGACAAGAGAGTTGCCCGCGCTGCTTCGTCATCCACAGCTGAGACATCAAGATGAAGTGGTTTGGCAATTGCGACTTGCAAGTCACGAACGTCAACAATTTGTGAGGAGTCGATCCACAAGACATTCTGAATTGGGTTGCGACGTTGTAAAGCTTTGTTGAAGACACACATTGCCAATGTTGTTTTCCCCACTCCACCTAATCCATAAATGCCAATGCTCAGCACACCATCCTGCACCAACCATGCCCAGATCTGATCAAAATGGCTTACAAATGCAAGGCCAGCCAATTTCCCAGGAGTGTGGAACTTAAGCCTTCTAGTCTGATGCAAGGTATCAAGGATGAGCCCATCTTGAAGTACACGATCATCAGAAAGATCAACCAGTTGTTTGATCAATTCTTCCATGCGCCTTTTTATTGGAATATTTACTATCTGCGCAATCCATCCCATTCTATGAGCTTCTTCTCTTATCTCCTGACTCTCCATAATGAGCCCTTTCGCTGTTCTCATCCAGATTTTAGCCGCTCTCTTGGGCTTCTTTCCAGAGGACACCGCTTCTTGCACTTCTCTTTTAGCATCACCTTCTAGGCTGATAACATGTTTCAATTTGACGACCAGATCCTCTAGAATGGCTTTAGGGGTGTGAACCCTGTCAAGCAATGCAAGGAATGATTCAAGCTGGTCCATGATTAGTACCTAAACCAATGAAAATTGGATTGTGTTAGACATAAGCTGCATCAAATTCATATTACTTGTTCATAAAGATACAACGCAAAGAACAAATGCTAATCAATCCACTTATGATTTGTATGCTTGTAGATCAACTACTAAAATTTGTGCACCGCTATGTACAAGTTCACATATATAGGATTAAGATACTCTTTTCTTAATTAATCTTATAATAACGCCTTATACAATATGTATAAGGAACAGTTTCACTTCCTTGAATTACCACTCACTTCCGCTGTATAGTTTTATTTAAAGGGGAAGTTCACGTTCCCAAGGGGAAGTTCACGTTTGCTACCTCAGTTTTGCACCTTTTTCACTTTATTACCTTTAATTATGAATGGCAATGGAATGTGTTCGAGACGGATTTGCATTTCCGTCCCCGTCCCTGTTCATGTTAAAAACGGGACGGGGATTCCCGTTTCTAATGGGGGCGAAGATTTTCCGTTGGGTTCGAGAATTCCCGTTTTCTATTTGAAACTCAAAATAATATTAAAACATATTTATTTTTTAATAAAAAATTGTATTAAAAACTATTATTTAAATAAAATTATACTTAAAATATTATTATTTCATTAAATATGTATTATTAATTATTAATAAATAATAAATATATTTACAAATTATTTTGCATTTTAAAATATAATTTTAATTAAAAAGATAATTTTTAGAGTATCGTGGAGGAGCGGGGCGGGGATACCTCGCCCCATCCCTGCCCCGTTTCCATCTGGATTCTGGGATGCTCCGCCCTGATTCTGTTTGGATTCAGGGATCTCCGTCGGAGACGGAGAATAACCTCATCCCTACCCTCAACTAATTTCTGGTTCAATTCACTACGATAAATAATTTTTATAATTCACCGTTCTTAACAGGGTTAGATTTGATGTAAGGGTTAATCTAGATACAGTTAAGTTGACACATTTTGCAGCTAGGTACAGTTAAGTTAGAAAGTTAGGTACACTAAAAACTAAATGAAATCTAACCATTTTGTCTAACTTGATACAAAATGAAACTTTACTGACCTTAAAATCAGTTTTCTAACTTAACTGTACCTAGCTGAAAAATGTGTCAACTTAACTGTACCTATCTGAGATTAACCCTATAAACAGTGTAGAAAATTCTTGGTTCCATGCAAAATATTATGTAGCATGAATGCTCAAGAATCTACTTGACGATTAATGTTTTGCTTCCAAATCCAATGAAATCATTAATTTCACTATATAAAACTAACCATAACTCTAAATGCGAAATAGGCCATTGATGACAAAAATAAAATGGTAAAGATAGAATGTATAATAAAATTAAGTTTGGGGTGTATGTTGAAGAAATTATCACAAAATCGCCTGAAGGTATCTTAGTGAAAGTGTACATATGCACCTATGCCACTTCAAAGAAAATGAAATAAGATTTTGTAATATGTCATCACAATGAGCAAAGTCGAACTTACAAATATGTTTGTTTGTACAAAATACAATTTATGTGGACAAATGTTATGTGACCGATGTCATGATGATAATGAATGAAAAATGGCATTAGACTAATTGATTCAATTAAAGAAAGGTCTTCCATTTATATGAATGAGTCATATAAATAAGGTATGATATATTTGGTATGTGAGATAATTATATATATAAATTATTCACTTGGATCACTCATATTTTTCCAAGATTAGTAAATACAAATGTGAACTTTGTGTAAACGAAAGAAACTAGAATGTCTTTCAAATTGTTGAAAGAAACGTTGAACCTATTGAACTAATTCACATTGAAATTGTGATTTACGATTTGCTCGAATAAGATATGTAAATAAATATTTTATGACTTCCAGTTTGATAGTACAAAGTATTATTGTATATGTTTTCTTAAAAGAAATAATGAGGATAAAATCAATTATAATGTTCATGGAAAGAAGTGACTTTAAGATAAATATGTTAAAATGGTTGACATATGTGTATTCAACGCACGAAGTATTCATGTTGTGACATTGTCAATCTAATGGTGTTGATGAAAAGAAAATATCACAATCTATGAGAGATGTATTGTAACGCCCCGACCCGGGTTACCTCGAACCAGACCGTGAACCGGATTCCGGCCGAACCGGAAGGGAAGACTAGATCCAAACAGCGGAACCAAGAATGAGTACGAAGGTACGGAAGTGCATCGGCACGTTCCTATGATACCCTCGTGACAGTCGACTCCGGTAAGTCCGGAGGTCCAGGTTTAGCGGAAGTTACCAGTTTTATTAAGCCGAGGTACTCCGCGTGAGTTAACTCGTAGCGGAGACCAAAGTTATTAATTCCAATTCTTTACATACAATTATACAAGGCCCATAAGACGAGTAGGTAGAATCAATTCACACCCAAACTCGGATATAAAACTAGAAGCAAACCAAAGTTATACAAACTGGGGAGATACTAATCAAAAGAATATACAACATGGGAGTCGGGTGACTCCAAGATCAAAAGAATATACAGAACAGGGGATCTAAACTAGAACATCTGGAAATATGCGTCGACAGCTCCAATCTCCAACTCGAACTCATCGGCAGCTCCAGCTCCGAGAGATCCAAAAATCCACTATGTAGCTAACCTGAAATATTATAGTAGGGAGTGAGCATAAAAACGCTCACTCAACGGTTCCGAACTAGCTAAGGCACTAAAAGTAACAACTAAAAATAATAGGGGAAACATTTTAAACCACAAACCTTAAAAGTTGTGTAATACCGCTATATAAAGCTTTCAAACCTGTTCTTATCAAATCAATAACAGTTATCTTTTAAAACTCATTTTCAATCATTATCGCCTCAGAAGGAAAACCATGATTATATATATATATATATTCACTTTATCATAAAACCACAATCTTGAAATCACATCCGGTTAAGTTATCGTGTACGCCTCGTCATCAGATATCGTGCTTCCCCGATCTCTATCACGGGAGGGTGCATCTACCCTAAACACTAACTTTATCGGGGCTACCCGAAAGGTAAGCTAGCCTATTGCGCCAAACTAGAAGAAAAAAAGAAAAGAAAGAGAGGGTTGAGAGAGGAGGAGGTCGAGAGCCACCAAGGAGGGGGAGATCCGAAGATCCAACCGTTCATCGAACGATCCGAGTTCATTTCCATATTCCCCTCGTCGATTAGAGTAACAAGTAGGTGTTTTATTATGCTTTTGATTCATTTTGGGTTGTGGATATGTAGAACAATGATGAACTTTGATGAAGAACATGATGATATATGGTGGATTTGTGGTTAGAAACATGTTTATAGGTTGGGTTTTGGGGGTTTTAATGCATGATAGTAGGTTTATGATGAACTCACATGATAAATAGTTTGTATATATTGATTTTGAGCATGAATCTATGGTTAAATGTTATAGAAATGCATGATTTAAGGTGTCTTGGGGGATTTTCTGGTGACTAGAGGGTCGCCGGAGGGCCGGCCGGAGTATCGGAGCTCCGGCCACGGTGGTGGCGCGCCGGAGCCGGGACGGCGGAGCCACGAAAGAGCCACGGTGGACCGTGGCCGAGCCATGGTGGTGCTCGGGTGAGCTCAGCTAGGGCTCGGTTGGACAGGCCGAGCCTTGGGCCGAGCCTTGGGCGTTGGTTTGGGACGGTTTGGCCCATGGTGGAGGTTGGACGGAGACTGGCCGGAGGCTTGCCGGAGGTCGGCGGTCCGGTGGTGGTCCGATGGTGGTGATCGGTGGTGATTGGTGGCTCGGGTGAGCCACCGGTAAGGGCATCGGCTAGGGTTAGGGCATCAGCTAGGGTTAGGACTTGGTGGCCCGGTTTGGTGGCCACGGTGGTGGTCCGGTGGAGGATCGCCGGAGGTCGGCCAGAGGCTGGCTGGAGCGCCGGAGCTCTGGCCACGGTGGCGGTGGTCTGGTGACGGTGGACGGCGGTCGGCGTCGGGCGGTGGGCCGGTGACCGCGTGACGGGCCGAGAAGCCATGGGCCTCGGTGGTGGGCCTCGGCTTGGGCCGAGAGGTTGGGACTCGGTGGGCCGTGGCCTTGGTGGGCCGTGGGCCTTGGGCTTGGGCCCATGGTGGCATTTAGGCCTTGGTGGGCCCATTGGGCCTTGTTGTCTTTATTTTTGTGCAATTCATGTTTCAATGTCATTTCGTTAATCGTGCCTTCATATGTCGAGTATATACTCATGTAAGTAATTCTGTTAGGTTCAGTTGATTTACAAGCGGATCGAGGCGTGTAGCGTTGGAGATCGTGGAGCTTATGTTTTGGAGCGTATGTTTTGGAACGCAAAACGCGGTAGGGAAAGTGGATTAATTACGGTTTCTGAACATGACTAGGTTACTAGTAATAACATCTGATATATATATATATATGAAATTGCAAGTATGTTATATGAAAAGCGTTATACTTATACTTTCCAGCGACGTGTCATTCTGCTGAGTGTTATGAATATTGATTTTGTATGTGTACTTGGAGAATGGTTATATGATATTTGGTTTTGAATATGTTCCATAAGTATATGCTATTTGGTTTTGAATGAGATTTAAGTATGTTGTATAAAGTATGTGCAAAATGAAATGTTGTAAGAATATGATTTGTGAATGATATTTATAAGTGTTGAGAATGAATGGCGGACGTTGTCGTGAGTGACTCATATTAGGAAATGGTTTTGATGGAAATGGATAAGGATGTTGTTTTGGTTTAGTGGTTGTGAGCAACCACTCGTAGTCCAGGTCTAGTTACGAGATAGGCTGGGTCTCTGGTCTCCACGGTGAAAGACCGAAAAACTATTGCGCGTTGGGTTAGTCACCTTTCGAGTAGCCCCGATAAATTATGTGTTGGGTTGCATCACCCTACCGGTTAGCGACCGGAGAAGGACGTGAGTAGTAACATGGACGGACACGAGAAGCTTAACCGGGAGGATTTCGATAATGTTGCTTTGCGAGAAAGCGAGATGATATATATGTATATGTATGGTTTTGCCTAGTGAGGCGTTGATATTGCG
>JAOWBG010006682.1:0-12989 GCA_028566255.1 Geranium maculatum
GGATTATTCAAGAATCGAAGTCGGTTTGCTTTAGAAAAAGAAGATATCAATGAACTTCTATGAAATGCTTGCACGGGATTCAGCCAATTGTCTTGATCGTCGAATATCATTGAGAAATAGGAATCCGTGTTATCAAAAGATTTCCTGCGATTATGTCTAGTATGGAAGGGGTTAATCCTAAAGTCAAAGATAAAGACCTTAGACATCTTATGCCTTTCTTTCCTTTCGCCTATTTCAGCTCTTGAAAGCAGCTATATAGGAACTGTTCCCCAATCCTACTTCGCATTAGTACTACACAACTAAGGTTCTATTCTATGTCTATGTCGCGTATCAGCTGTAACAATAGCTGAAGCTAGAGCAGATATCCCAACCCTAGAAAATGAGAAATCTCCGAATCGTCTCATCCCTTACCCAGGAAGCCCCGCAGGGATTGCCTGAAGCTGAAAACCTTACGTTGACTGACACTTTCTTTCTATACGCAAGTCATTCCATTCTAGTTCCAGGAGAGGAGAAGAGGAAGAATCAAGGCATTCAGTCTTTCCAAGCTGAGTGCTAAGGGCATAGAAAGGTTTCTACGGATAGATTCCATAAACAGAAATTTATCAATGGATGGGAAAAAGAAGGTCTCTGCCAGGGTTAAGTGCCACATTAAAGGAAGGCTCAAAGCCAGGTCTTTAGGAAAGATTCACTACATATCACTATTAATCGTTGCGTTGTTAAGTGAGTGTCTGGCAAAGAGCTTTCTTCGATTATAACAAGAGGTGAAGCAGCTAGGAAGTTAACGAGTGAACATCTTTCCGAACAAGGGAGACTGGAATGCTTACAACCCTTTTAGATAAGGGAGCAACTAGATAGACTTTCAAGTAATAGATCCCCACGCGCGGGTTTATTAACACCGCGGTCGTTGAGCCGCGGGTTTCTTAACACCGCGGGACACATACCTAAGGCAGCCCTTTGCAGGCTAAGCTAAGGAAGAAACTCTTCAAATAGACCCGTGTGTCGAAGACCGGACGTGCTAACAAGGACATCACTTCCCCTCACACTCAGCGGGTCAAGTCCTTTCGTTTAGAACGAGATCTATCGGGCTTCAGTAGCGACTCCTGTGATTACCAAAACAAAGAAAAGAAGCAAGAAAGAGTATGAACGGTTAGGAAAGCCTGTCTTCAAGCCATGTCCCTTTGACAATAAGGACAGTTAGGATAGTTATCACGCCTGCTTTTAGGAGTCCCTCTAACTAGATATTTCGCTCAAGACCGATTCTCCCTATCTTTTTATAGAATAGCTCTTGCTTGAACTTAGCGATCGAACTTCTTTAAGTTAAGAGATCTCGTTCATCTATAGCGAGGGGGATTTGACATTATAATAAAATAACGTTATTAGTTATTAATAGGCTCCCTTTACTTAACAGCTCTACTTACAATAAAGAAAGCAAGGTTTTAATATCATGTGGTTACGCACCTGCTCTTCTCTACTTTCAGGTTTACGAGAGACGGGTTGAAAAAAAAGAGATAGGATACCTTGTGCAGGCTTCAGACTCAGGAATGAAATAATAACTTAGTTAGATAGAATCACTATGGTATGAAAGAACGACGTTCTTAGACTCTGGTATGCGAATCACTGAGTTGCTAGACAAGGGTGCGTAGGGCATGACTGATAAGGAATGAATGATGCGTAAGGACTTAGGGACGAGCTTAGGGTTGCTAGACACTGGTACGTTAGGTGTGAGAACCGATCTCCTGTAAGGGGCGAAGCGAGACCGTAATTACATAGATAGACAACTCCTTCCCTTCGCCTTCAAGCCTTAAAGAGGAAGAAGGCGAAGACCAATTGGCGGCTGGAAGGAAGCTTACTAAGAAAGACGTCTCTTTTGGGGTGTATAGCTCAGTTGGTAGAGCATTGGGCTTTTAACCTAATGGTCGCAGGTTCAAGCCCTGCTATACCCAAACTTACCTTAGACTAGACTATATTCTTAGTAATAGTCAGGAAAGCGAGGTATATAATCAAAGATCAGTCTTTTTCCTTTAAGTGAGAAGGGCGAGGGCGCGAGGCCCGAAGGTTACGTAGTATACTTAGGCGACAGACTCTGGTTATGAAATATCTGAGTCGATAGACGATTGGAGCGGAGCTGATGAGTCGTGAGACTCTGGAACAAAGTAGCTTCGTTGACAGACGAAGGGTGCGAAGTTTCGGCTTACGCCCCTCTCCCCGTTCTACCGTCCAAAATAGGCCGTATGGAGTATAGCCAAGTGGTAAGGCACCGGTTTTTGATATCGGCATGCAAAGGTTCGAACCCTTTTACTCCAGATTATGAGCAAGCGATCGTATATGTCAAGAAGGGGCTGAGGCGCGAAACGGGGACATTTCCGGCACACCTTCTTAAACTTGAAAGAGGGAATGAAAGCTAGAAAACGAGGGATAGCAAGAGCAATCGAAGGCATAATAGTAAGCGCCACAGCAGGGCAGGAAGCTGCAAGCCCGTCACAAGAGAAGCAAAGGACTCTTTTCAGAGTATTACAGGAAGGACTCATACTCTAGCTCCTACCCTTACTTTACTGTCGCTGACATAACTCAAGCAAAGGAGAATCGGAAGCTCAAGAAGATCAATCAGGTAATCCTTCCTTACTGGCTAGCTCTATCTTCTCGATTGAAGAAGGGCTGTCGCTTAAGGACATAGAGAGAGTTCTCACTCTAGGTTTTCTTTTCCCTCCACTCCAGACTTGTATGTAACTGGACCCGCGTACCTCTCCTGGCAAGTCGAGATATAAATAACCTAAGGGAAATGCAAGAGTGAGCTGCTAGCTGCAGAAAAGTCAAACGGGGATGAGGCTCCTTAGAACAAAACAGTGTTGTTAGGTTTTACACTAGGCTCTAGAAAGTTCAAATGGAGATGCGCTATCACCAGCTTTATCCGATTGATTTGATTGATTTGTTTCCTTTTCTTCGTTGATTTGATTTGTTTCTTAGCTTGGATTTCTTGCTTACTTTAGAACTTTAGAAACTGGAGCTTGATAAACAGGTACTTGAGCTTGATAAACAGGTACTTCAGAAACTGGAGCTTGATAAACAGGTACTTTAGAAACAAGATTTCATGTAAATCCATCTAAATCAAATCTCAAACTCTAAACGAAGAGGGTTTCCTTTCTCGAGTATAGCGAAGAGGGATGAAAAGCACTCGTAACTCAAAGAGAAGCATTAATGGCACCTGAACTGAGACTCGTGGGATAAGTTGGTTCCTACTTAAATCACATTTATCGCATTTAAATCAATCGCAAAAGGCCAAAGAGACAAGATTCTTTGTTTACCATCTAATACTAATACAAGGGTTGCCGCAAGATCAGAAGGAAGATCCGGAGTTGTTTGGCCTAGGCTCTCTGACCTAGGGATAAAAACCTAGGCTAGCTGCAACTTTCTTTCCTCAATCAATATGCTGCTCCCTTGGTCAAAATGCCCAAGTGTTTTTAAACCTTGGTTCGTTATCCCGTCATGTTGTTAAACCTTTCTTTCTAGCTAACGAAACTGAAGCTGAAGCTGAAGGTTATTCCTTTCTTTGCTTGTTTGAGTAGCCGGTTTTTCCTAGAGACGAAGAAACGAAACAATCCAAATATTATTCCCTAGCCTAAGCCTAGAGATTTGTTAGATTTCTTAGCTTTTCTTAGCTTTTCTTATCTTTTCGTTGAGTGTGAGAGAGCACTTTTCTTGATTTCATTTGTTTGATTTGTTGAGAAGGGTTGGTTTCACTAGGAATAAATGCAGATTAGGAAAGTGAAAATGGAGATGCCAGCTTAAGCTAGAGTAGCCCAAGGTCTAACGAACCTAGAGATTGATTTGCGAGATATAACTTTTCTTTCTTTGATTGATTTTCTTTCTAATTGATTTGTTTCCTTTTCTATGTTTCTAATTTCTTTGTTTAATAGGATTTGTTGATAATTGAAGGATTAAATAGGAATAAAATGCACTAAGAGAAGTCAAGTAGCTTGGCTTTCATGCATTTGTTTTGTTGTTCTGAGGATAATCTACAGATAGTGCTAGGTATTCTGTTTGCTGGGGAGAGTAGGAGAATGAGTATGTCTAGTTAGTCTATTTCTTGGGTTGGGTATAGAGCATCTATTCGATTCCGTAGGGAGTAGCCCATAAGATAAGGGGGGTTTTTACGAGATATAGAAATAAGGATAGACGGCTTGCCCTAGGTCTGCGAACCTAGCGTTTCGTTTTTAAACCTAGGTACGAAGTTCTCGAACGAAGTGAAGAGGTCTTCTAACCAAGGAATTTCTCCCAAGCATTTCGTTTTCTCATCTTGGTCAAACTGCCCTAGCGTTTTGTTTTGTTTGCTCACCTTGTAATTTATCCCGTCGAATAAACCTATCGCAAATACTTCTAATTTCCTAACTTTTATCTAAAATACTAGAAAATAATGAGGTTTTGCACTAGGGTGGAAGCATTCTTTTTCTTCTTTCTAATCTAGGTACCCGGGCATAAATACAATCCTATAGAGAACTTTTCTTTGTTAGCCTAGAGTCAAACTTTCAGAAAGACAGCTAAACAAGCTACTTCTTATTCCCTACAGATTTCTTTTATTGATTTTATTGATTTGATAACTTTGTAATTGAAGGATTTAACTAGGATTTCATGGAGATGCAGAATAAGAAGTAGTACAAATTTCTAGCTTACTTAATAACTTTAGAAACTTGAGCTTGATAAACTGGATTAGCAGAAACTGGACTTCATGCTCTTACTTAATTAGTACAAATTGAATGCTTTCTTTGATAAACTTGATAAACCTAAGGTCTGCGAACCTAAGTGTTGAGAAACCGACGGCAAAATGGTCGAGTGTTTTGTTGAGAAACCTTGGCTTTTCTCCCTAGTGTTAAGAAACCTTGGGCTCAAAGATCTCAGTGTTTTTATTCCTTGGTTTTTATCCCGTCGTGTTAATAAGCCTAGGTTCGAAGAAAGGAAGCTTGTTTTACTTGAGAAACAGTTTCGAAATAGTTGAGAAACTAGATTTAATGCTTACTTTTTACTCAAGCTAGTGGAATTCCTCTTCACTTCGTTCGAGCAGCTTCGTCCTCAGAGAAAACAATCAATCCTTTTTCTACAATACTTCATCTTAAGAGTAGTTCCTATTCTGCTTGGTTCAGTGATTGTTACTAGTTACCTTTCCCTAGGTAAATTGATCGAGTAAGGTGGCGTCGCTATATGAGCTGCAACTTTCCACATTTGAGACAGAGGCAACCAACTCAAGTAGCTCTCGAACCTCTGTTTTTCTTCCTCTTCGACAGTATAATCAAACGAGGAGTTTCCCTCTTTTCTTTCTAAACCTATAAACTTAGTGAGAGTTCTCTTTTATATCTATATCTTTTCTACCTTTTCTGGGACCTACTGTATTCTCTATTCTCTCACAATAATCTTTCATGTAAATATGTAAATCCAATCAAACTCTTAATTAGAGGGATGAAAAGCACTAGAAAACTCTTTTAGAGGTCCCCTAGGTGCTCGAGGTACGAGAGGGATGTTTCTTTGAGAGGGTTTTATGGCACCTTAAATGAGACGAATGTTCTATCGTAAATCTAATTTCTTGCATTTTAATCCCTCGCAAATGGCCTTAGAGAAAGGATCCTTTGTTGACGAATACTAGGGTACAAGAAGATCGGGAGTTTGACTATCTCATGGGTGTTCCACTCTAAAATCAATAATATTGCATGTAAATCCAATCGACTGAATCTAAAGAGTTAGTTGCCTTGCCCTTGGTTCACGGAAACTGGAAACTAAAGAGTTGCCTTTCCCTTGGTTTTTATCCCGCGGCCGGAGGGCCTTGGTAAAGATTCCCAAGTGTTGAGAAACCTTGGTCTTTGTGCTTTCCTCACCTTAGGTTTTTATCCCTAAGAGAGGAACGCCTTAGGCAAAATACGACAAATTTGCTAACTTTGATTTCTTTTCTTTGTTTCTAATTTCAGGAAAAGAAGACTTTGAGCTAGCTGCAGAAAGTTCAAATCAATATGCCGTTCCCTTGTAATTGATCCTTCCCTTGTAATTTCTCCCATTTTCGAACCTCTCCTTGTTAGTCGAGCACCTGAGGGACCAAGGTCAAACTGTGGAGTAAGATCTCAAATACGACAAATAGTGAGGTTTTGCATACGGCTAGCTCTCACTTTCAACAATAAATCCTATTAGAGAAAACAATCAATACTATTTCGACTAAATCTTTCTCGTAGTATAGATTATGCTTTGTTCACGGAAACTAAATAAACTAAAGAAACTTTCAGAAACTAAGCTAAACAATCCAAATCTTATTCCCGAGAGATAGAAAGAACCTCTGGGGAGCGGAGTCTTCTTCTCTTCTTTTTCGATTTTTTATTGGATAGCTTAACTGATCTTATAACTGCTTAGATTCGGGGCTTAACGGAAGCTTGAACAACTATTTCTTGATTCATAGACAAGGTGATCTTTCGATTCACTGGAGGGATGACCAGAGAAGTACTACTACTTAGACAAAAAAGCTAGACCTTCACTTTACCACTCTATTCATATGTCCAGTGCTAACTTAGGCATCGGAGGCTAATCCGGGGCCCGGCTAGCTTACGTTTGCTTTGTCACTTTTGTCTACGGTCGCCTATCTCAAGGAAGGGGTACCATCAATTGGTTCCATTGCCGGGAACGAAAACCTTTAAGCCAGATATCCTATCTAATCTCTTGTTATGCCTTCTCAAAGGCCATTCCACCATAATCCTTCTCGTCTCTCAGCTCCTTACTACGGCTTATGATGCCAAGTGTTCCAACACCGCTTAGTCGAGACTTTTTCCTTCCCCAAGATTAAGCCGGTCAACACAAGAGGATTCATATCATGTGGCTCACATTCCGTGGTCGACTTCCCGGCGGAATGCTTTCACAGCTTTCTCGGACCGTGCGTGCTTGATAGGTTCGTGGAACTCTCGCTCGAGAAGTAAGTAAGCTCGAGGTTCCAATGGAGGATCAGATAACCAACTGGTGTATGATTTAGAATGAAGTTCAGTCTCCTCTTCACTTCGTTCGAGCAAGGTCTTGTCAGAGCCTTTTAGTCGAGCTGTTTCACTCCAAGGTGAGGACACACTAGGGAAAACCTCTTCAATTGTTCGTTTGAGAAAGATCCTGATCCGCCAGAGCCAAACCGGTCAGTGCATCGAGCTGTTTTTAGGAATCATGAAATACTCGAACCGTGGCACCTAAGTAAGTGGTACCAGCTCTACCCACTTGGGAATAAATTGTTGGAAATTCTTTATTGGCCTTATACCTTACCTGTCAACATGAAGAAAAACGGTATTCAGTAAAAGGTCCCATTTACGGTCCATAGCTGAATCCATAGGAAGAATGTCGAAACTTAAAGGCAAAGGCACAGTCCCTCTTTCAGAGCTCTTTTATCCCTCTTTCTTTTGTCGGTAGGGAAAGCAGCCCAGATAAAGGGAGCATCCGTGGGTTCTACTTCTACTTCTACTTCATAGTTGGGCTAAGTCTGGCACGCTGCCTATCCAGTCGTTCAATCGTCTCCATTTTTCTTTTTCACCGAGACTACATTAGCCAACCAACCAGGGACTGACCTAGTAGAAAGTAGCAAGGTTTGGGCTTTAAGCTTAGTCAATGCTCAAAGGAAAGAAAGGCGACCCCGAGTTGGTCTCCTTGGTGAGCCTTCTGGGAAATTGGACTACTTTGTGTTGTATCCACTTAAGGATTCGCCAGATACCACTCCGTCACTGGTATTCTTACCCCCATATGAGGAAGAAGCAAAGAATCCCTCACCACCCATGAACGTGGATAAGACTGGCTCATAGTCCAGTACGATGAAGGAACCCTGGCCAGAAGACTTCGATAGAGCATTCCGCCCACCAAAGTATCAGCAGGGCTGTGAATCCCAATTCGAGTCAGATTTCTCAAAGCTTGTAACGAATCTCCGGTAATACCTCCACCCACTGGATGGGAAGATCCCGAGACTAACATAATTGTGGTCAAAGGAAGACTGATTGAGCTAGATGACGAATTGATCAAAGATGCTGCCCTCCTCCGATTCCAGATCATTTTATACCGCTAAAAAAGAGGAGTTACTTGAAGAACGCTTGTCCAACTAGCCGCTGGCATTCTAGACCACTTCACTTCCTACCAGGGGTGGTAAGGGCTCATCTAGCAGAAGAAAGCCCGGGGAAGCATATTTTGGAGGGAACGGAAGCGAGAGGTTCGAAGACGCTCGACTAAAAGGAGAGGTTCTGTCTTTGGGGAAAAAGCGCTACTCACCTTAAGGGCTGCTACTCTCTTTCCTCTTCATTTTATTCGAGATATATATAACCTCTGAGAGCTCCATCTCTTCATTAAGGGAATGGGGAGCCCTATTACTATTAAATAAAGGCCAGAGTGGATTGATAGATTCAGAGTCCCGACTAAGAAAAAGTAAGCCATGACTACTAAGTTAGAAAATGTGAAGGAGGAGCTCTTCAAGCAATGCTTTCTCGTCTCACGACGCCCTTTCTTTAGGCAAGGGGACCGGGTCAGATGTCTCTTTCGCCGTCTGAGCCAACTTATAGAATAACTGGACCTATGAAAAATATCCCTCCGTGCCGTACGTAATGAAAAAGAAAGACTAAGAGCCATCATCTAGTGCCTAAAAAATGGAATCGTCTGATTGATCTGATCTCCTTGGCGGGCTACTTTCCTTTCCCGGAATCAGCTGGCTTAAAAGCCATCTTGTTATGATTATCTAATTCGATTAGCAGGAGGAAGAAAGTCAAACTCTCAGTCTAGCGCCTACCAATAGCCCTTCTTAAGTTTAAGTTAAGGGGAAAGGGCAGAGTTCCGTATTTACTTAGATAAGATAAGGTGGGAGAATGAAACTAAAAACTAAGTAGTAAGTACGGTTTTGTTCGGGTGGAGTTAAAGCGAAAGCACAGAAAGAAGGATCTCAAGAGAGTTGTGGCCCACCATTTGTTAAACCCCCTTTTGCCACGACCCCTAGGGCCTACGGGCCCGCAGACGTAAGAAGGCTGGCTTTACCTGCCTGCTAACCGAACTGCGTAACCAAAGCGACTCCTGTTGATAGAAGATAGGTGTTGGTCCGATTCACCTCGATACCTTTGGCCGTCAAAAAGGAGCCTTAAAGGCATCTATTTTAGAATTAGAATAGAAGTCAGGATGTAACTGCCCTGTCTTCTTCATGTTAGATTATTCCTCAACGGAGATTATCCGATATGGGAATCTTATTCAATATCTTCTTATAGCTTCACAGAAATCCAATGACAGGCCACACGGGCTACTTCCCCTTACCCAACTGTAGGTCAGTCAATCAGGCATTCCCTCTCTCCCTGACTGAATATCAGATCAGAACCTACTTCGGGCTTCAAGACTGAAGTAAAGAATCAAGTTCTTAATGAGAAAAAGAATAGGAAAACGATCTACAATCTTCCTGACCAGCGTTGGAAAGGAGAGACTTTCCCAACCTGTCTCTCTTCAAGCCTACTGAACCGGAGACTGATTCTTAGCCCCGAGAGTGAGACTTCCCATTTGCTCTTTGCCCTGAGACTGATTATGCTAATAGTCAGGAGACCTTCTTCTATCTTTCTTTCTCTCTATCTCGTCACAAGCGTCAGGCTTAGGAGAGGAGTGTAAGAGAGGGAGTTCGGGGGATTGGTCTAAGCTACTTCTTGACAGGAAAAGCCCGAGAAGAGAGCCTAGCCGCTTGCGTGAGCAACTCCTTTAACGGACGGAGTGCCTATTTCATGTCTTGATTGCGCATATCCGCATAGGAAAGCTAAAAGCCAAAACCTCCATATAGAGATTGCCAAAAGGCTACACGAGCATAGCCAGAAAGGATGCCAAATGGCTAGATGAACAGAACGAAGTTAAGCAAATCGAGAATTTCCAAATCCGCAGGCATCATGATGGAGTTGCATTTGACATGGAGGAGGCATGTCATGCTGAGAATGAAATATAGCCGGGCCTTTGTGGATATGAGCCTGGGTTGCAAGAGAGTCAGCCACCGCATTTCCTTTACGCAATATATGAGTGAGCTTACAAGATGATGGTATAAGAGCTCTACAAGAACGAACCAAATAAACCAGCTTCCAGGGAGCTGAGAAAGTGGAGAAGGAGTTGAGCATCGAGCTCAATGTGAAACTGTTGAGCAAGCTGTACACCGGTTAAGAGGGCCCTAACCTCAGCTTCTACGC
Organism: Geranium maculatum; assembly: GCA_028566255.1. NCBI lineage: Eukaryota > Viridiplantae > Streptophyta > Magnoliopsida > Geraniales > Geraniaceae > Geranium > Geranium maculatum. The sequence goes on from JAOWBG010006682.1 coordinate 10,182, forward strand.
TATTCCCAGAGCCATAGTAATAAGAAAAGCTAAGAATTGCATGACCCTGATTGTCTCGGCCCACCACCTGTGATGACTCCATCAAGAGCGGAACGGTCAGTATGTTGCTTGAAAGCCATATCAGGAGGCTGCCATTTTACCCAATGTATTCTGGTTGGTTTAGGAACCAAGATGGGCAAAGAAAGTGCAAGAAGGCATTGTTGATCATGAAAGCTCGTGCTCTTAAGAGGGCGAATGAGAACATAAGAGTCAATCAACCAAGGCCATACCAAACGGCGAACTTTCTGAGAGTTAAGACGCTCATTGTCGAAAATAATGGCCTTGACCCGAGTCTTAATCTCAGCCTTCTGCCTTCTATACTAGACATCTCGAGTTTATTCAAAACTATGGGACCCACCGAAGCCTTCCGTATCGACGTATAATGGACGCTATATATAATAAAGATCTATATTTGAAAATTGAAAAAGAAAATGCCTGCTCAAATGTTCTTAGTGATGCAATATCCGCTTATTCAAAAAGAATCCCAATTCATGTACCAATGATATGATGTGCTTATTGAGCCTGCGTAGTCTTAGATAGAGGTATTACCAGGCACACCTCTCCTAGTGTTCTTGTTGCCTTCAACCCTGAAGGGAATGAGCAGCTAGCTAACTCGAACTAACCATCATTTTGATCCTCAAAAGCATGGCTTGCTTTAATTCTCCGCAGAGAAAGAAAGGGAGAAAAAGCAATGAAACCTACGATGTATCCTAAATCTTCCGAGGGGTACGGAGCGGCATTTAAGCCTTCAAATTCATATTCTTCTCCCAGTCCCAAGTGCCAAGAACCGGCGAATGAAGGCTCCGTGGCGGCATCGGAGCAGCCAAGAAGCTAATCCGTTCCCAGTAACCCATCTAATTGATTCGATCCAGTGCAGAAAGAAGCGAGTGAGCGGCAACCAATATCGGACCTGGCGAATATCTGTCTCTCAATCCCGGGATTCCAATCCAAATTATGCATTTACTGACCGCACTCGCTTTCTGGATTCGCTTGGAGAGAGTAGAGAGTCAAGGTTCGTTGGCAAGTACTTCCTTTCTATTAGTGCTACCAGAAAGGATGAAAAGAGATAAGATGCTGGTGGTTAGCCTGCCCCGGACTCGTAATTGATAGTTTCTGATGAATGGAGATGGCTTCGAGCCTTCACTGAACGATGGGAATCCCAATTGAGACTAGGAGAGGTGGCCTCATATAAAATGAAAAAAGTGAGAGCCAGCATAGGCCAAAACCTCATTCGATCGATTTCCCCCAGCAGTGGCATCTCCAATTCGAAAAGTTTATGCTAGCCTAGTGTAAAACCTTACTATTGCATTTGACGACCTAGGTGTAGCTGAGTCTCCATTGTTGAAAGTTGCTTCCACCGACAACTCCGTATCAGAAGACATTGTACCTGTGGTCAACAACAAAAAGTATCCTTTCTCAGAGGCAATTTGCTATTGATTTAAATGAGATATTTTATCTTTTAGAGTGGGAAGAACACCCCATTAGTGCTCATTTCTGGTGCAACAAATGCCTCTAATTTCTAGTTTTAGGTAGGGAAAACTTCTTAGTTCTCTTAGTTATCTAAGTTATTATATTGGTGATCTCTCGGATTGGATGGATGCCCGGGCTCCTAGATAGTATAACCCATGAGTCTCATTTGCAGGTGCCAAAAATGCCTACCTATTATTTTAGAGAAATTAGAGAAAAGAAAGAAAAGTGAGGAAATTTGTAGTATTTGAGACCCTCTTCCTCAACTTATCAGTCGAGTGTCTTCAAACCTCTTCGAGCTCAGGAAATCCTTAAGTAAATGAGTGTTAGGGGTTTAAGCAAACAAAGTAGATTTAAGCAAAGTAGTGAAATTGTCGATGGGAATCTTAGGAGAGAGGGCAAGGCAACTAAGGGTAAGGGAACATTCCTTTTACTCAAGAGAAGCCGTGAACCCAGCTTTTTCTATACTCCTATTCATATTAAGTCTTGTCTAATTCAGATTTGTCTAATTCAGCATGAAATCCTGTTTCTGAAGCATAAAATCCCGCTAATCCAGAAAAGCAAGTACCAGTTTATCAAGCAACTGTTTATCAAGTACCTTTTTATCAAGTAAGCCTGCAATCCATCGGAATAGATTAATATTCCTTCCCTTCTTGTCGAAATAACCTCTTCACTTCGTTAGAGAACTCCGTACAAATCAAAGTAATCTAAGAAATCAAAGAAATTATCAACAAATAAAACAAATATCTAGGAAAAACCCTACTTATGGGCTTTTGTCTTTCCGGCATCTCCGTTTTTTGCATCTAGCCATGTAACCTAACAACACTGTTTTCGCTAAGGAGCCTAATCTTGCTTTTCTATTTCTGCAGCTAGCCTTATGGAAAAGCTTACTCCACTATTTTCTATAGGTTTGGAGATGCTCGACCAACGGGAGAGGTTTCTCAACACAAAGACCGAGGGAAAGGCAACTAGTAACTAGTAACAATCACTGTTCTTCCCTGAATCGGAACTACTAGAAAGATTTCGTTTAGCTTAGTTTCTTGCTTAGTTTCTTCGTCTCCCTCCTTATGGGCTACTCCAAGTCTTTCCGAATCTCTTTTGTGGTTCGTTTAGACCTAGGGGTAGGGGTAGGGAAACTCTGGATCAGAAGATCTTGTACCGGTCGATGGTCATCAACACAAAGACCTTGGAAGCCACTATCGATTTATCAAGTGCGGTCACTTTGACTTTGCCTTCAATACCATCACCCTCAGAAGTCGCTTGTGATATATTCTGCACAGTTATATCAGATTGATTTTCAAC
>JAOWBG010007793.1:0-12963 GCA_028566255.1 Geranium maculatum
GTTTAGTATTTTGGATTGAAAATTTTGTTGTATTTCGTAAGTTTTATGTAAGACTTTCTCATGTTTTTGTATTCATTTTGATTTATTTTTTAATTAATTATATATTTAGTTTCAATCACGGATATAGATTTGAAAAATTTTTTATATCCGTCGGGCATTAAACAGATCAAGTACCCGATAAATAAACGGATGATTGAGCATATATAGATACCTACTCAAACGAGTGGATACGGGTATAAATATGACCATACTTGAATAAAAAAAGGACATTTCAATGATAACCAAAATTCCCTGAAAACGCGGTTAGACAAAAGTAGCGCTTTCAAAGCCTCGATTACGCCGTTCAAACGCCAAACGGTTAAAAGCCAAAAGAACCACAAACACGAGGGTCACGCTGAGCAAATACAGAGAACTTGGAGGGCATAGTGGAATTTTACGTAGAAGTAGAGGGACTAAAGTGCAAAACGACACAAAAATTGAAAATAATTATACAGTACATAAATACCAGTAATCGAATTAGACCTCTCTGTCTGAAATTAACACTCGATTTTCTCTCTCCTCTGTGTCCCCAAATTCGCGTGTTTGGTCTCTGCTTTTCTATTTCTTTCTCCACTGCGAGAGTGTTGAGTCAAGCGAGAAAATTTGGCAAATGGGTTGTTTCCTTTGTTCTGGAAAATCACGGAAAAGCAAGGAGAAGAAGCTTGACGATCAGATCCCATCGACTTCAGGTACTTCTGTGAACTGTGCACTGAGCTCAATTTCGCCGCTAATCAACGCCGTTTTAGTCGGTATTTTCGGTTCATTTTGGTGGGTGGTTTTCGTGAATTTGTCGTGTTTTGGATTCGATTTCGATTGATTAGGCGGCCCAGTTGTGGAATTGTGAAATTTGATCTTGTGGGTCTGCAATGCCGTTGCGATCTGTTTGGATTTTTAGCGGGAATGGTTCTGGGAAATGGTTGGAATTGGGGGAATGTTGATCTGTTTGAATATGTTTGAAATGGGTTTATTGCCAAATTTTTTGTTTTTAGTTGTTAATTTTGATGTGATTGAGATTTGCTCTTTTTTGTGGCTTGTTTGTAATGTTGATTGGTAATGTTAAATTGGTACTTATCAAGTTATCAGCTACTGAAGCCGACATATAGTCAAAATAATGGTAATTTCTGAATTTAATGTTAAGAGGGAATAATCAAAATAGTTACTCAAATTGTTATTCTTTTCATGATACGTTCCATTTAACTGAAGGGTGTTATATACCTTATTGTCTTGTAATGATATTATGATAGGCAAAGAGGAAAGCGAGAATTTATGGATATATGCAATTTATTATCTTGATGTTTTGTGATTAAAGAAGACCACGCTCTATCTTTATTTTTCTTTTCTATTGCTTGTTCTGTTTGACTTCTAAATGACGGTGGTATTGCTCTTTGGTTGTAATGAAAACCATATTAATCCAAACTTTAGCTTTCCATGATTTATCACTATTTTTTGTTTATTACATTCTTGTTCTATTATTGATGCTCCTATTTTTCTTGTATTGTTGTTTCAAAAAAAGTTAAGGGGAATGTCGTGTTGGATGTAAAGGATGCTTCTAATGAAGCAGGGTCCGAGCATATCGCTGCACATACTTTTACATTTCGTGAATTGGCAGCTGCAACAAAGAACTTTAGGGCAGACTGTCTCGTCGGTGAAGGCGGTTTCGGCCGTGTATACAAAGGGCGTTTAGAGAGTACGAATAAGGTTTGTTGAGCAATTGCATATAAACTAACAGCATAGGAGATACATTAGTTTTACACTCACCATCTTTCTTGTAGGTGTGAGTCATAAACTACCAACTTCAAAATTTACCGTTGCCTTATAGTTTTTAGCTTCACCTTACATGCTTCTGTCTGTCCGTATATGATATTTTTCTAAAATAGGTTTGTATTTGAACAGTCACAACCATGCTATGTTTTTATGAATAATTTATAATACTTTTCTAAAATAGGTTTGTGTTTGAACAATCACAACCAGGGTATGTTTTCATGAAAAATAATAATCCTTTTGGTTTAAAAATACGACAAATAGAAAATGGAAAGCTTTAGTACATCTGTACATGAAGGTTAAGAGAAACATAAAATATAAAAACTGACGCATTTCCCTGAGCATGTGCAAAAGTGGCACACATTACTAAAAGGGTCTTGATGTGTGGTAGAGTTCTCACTTAATTCATCGTCTGTGTGCTATTATCGGTTTAACTGTATGCCAAAGTTCTGAATCAGTGCTACTCTAAATTAGTTTATCACATTCTGGGGTTTCTTTTTCTAGTTTTAGTAATCAGTTTTTCATGTTAGCAAGATTGAACTTCAAGATCTTCTCCAACTCACACACCTTCACCTAAACCAATATCGACTGCTATTGGTACTACTCACTTTGACCGAGCTATTTGACCTTATATTTAAACTTTGTCTTTTCTTTGGTATAGGTAGTAGCTATCAAGCAACTTGATCGTAATGGGCTGCAAGGGAACAGAGAATTTCTTGTCGAAGTATTGATGTTAAGCCTACTACACCATCCCAATCTAGTCAACTTAGTTGGCTATTGTGCTGATGGAGATCAGAGACTTTTGGTTTATGAGTACATGGCGTTAGGATCTCTCGAAGACCATCTACATGGTATACAAAACTTCAAGTTCAATTACTAATGTCCTACTTTGCTTCTATTATAAAATGAAGACCATCTCCTGTTTTATTTAAGCTATAAATCTATAAAAATGTGTCTCACAAGAGAATTTTTCTAGCTAAATTGAAAAGCTTGGATGGTTTTGGGATCTATGGGTGTCCAATATTTCACATAACTTGCCATTATCCTAATAGTTTTTGAAAAATTTGACGCTTATACCCAAAATCATCCTTCCATGATATCTATAATTATAGGGAATTCCAAAATGCCATCCCAGTAGTCACAGTACCACTACCACATCATCGAACATGACAATTCCTGGATGGCAGAAGCAAGAACTTATATAGTGCTTGGGCTCAGTTGCCCGTTTAATTAATTATGTTGTTTAATCAACCATTTTAGGTAGATTATGACCTTGTAACTATTCTCTTGTGTGCATATATATGCCAGACCTGTCGCCTTATAAAAAACGACTTGACTGGAATACAAGAATGAAAATTGCTGCGGGTGCTGCAAAGGGTTTGGAGTATCTGCACGACAAAGCTAATCCTCCTGTTATATATCGTGATTTGAAATGCTCAAACATTTTACTCGGGGAAGGCTATCATCCAAAGCTATCTGATTTTGGTTTGGCGAAACTGGGTCCCGTCGGGGATAAAACCCATGTATCCACTAGAGTGATGGGAACTTACGGATATTGCGCTCCTGAATATGCAATGACAGGACAGCTTACTCTGAAGTCGGATATTTATAGCTTCGGGGTTGTTCTTCTTGAAATTATCACCGGAAGAAAAGCAATTGATAACTCAAAATCAGCTGGGGAACACAACCTCGTTGCATGGGTAAGAAAACACATATTTTTATAATCATTTTCTATAGTGATTCCCATATATCTTTTTCTAGATCTTGAGTGGATTTAGTATTTACTGATCTCAGTAACACAATTAATTCTGCCACTTTACAAATTGTTTATCGGTTAGATCATAATGATAGACAAGCATTCTCATAGAACTGCTATATGGTACAAAAAATGCAGTAGAATGAAATCAGAAAATTGTGGTTAGTTTTGTAAATATTCTCTTTAATTCTTGTTTGTCCATGACCCAGGCTCGACCATTGTTCAAGGACCGAAGGAAATTCTCACAGATGGCTGATCCTGCGCTCCAAGGGCAATACCCTATGAGGGGCTTGTACCAAGCTCTTGCAGTTGCTGCAATGTGCGTTCAGGAACAGCCCATCATGCGACCCCTTATAGCTGATGTAGTCACAGCCCTAACTTATCTTGCTTCCCAAGAATATGATCCTGAAAACCAGCAATTCCAGCGCACAGATTCTTCAACTTCTAGAACCAGTAGTAGGGAACAGTGAAGTAGGTCAACCCGAAACACATGCGAGGATATATGAGTCACCGTTTTGGTGGCTGCACTGCTTTGGAACGGTAATCGAGTAGATTTGTACCTGCGAGCCGGTTATCGTTCAGTTGGGAGTTTAGTGATGTGCAATTAGTAATGGTTGTTGCATATGTATCATGGTGTCTGTGTATCAATTTTTGCTTCACTGTGGATAGCAAGTGCTATGGCCAAATCCACTGTTGTTTCTCTAGGTGTCCTCTTTCTTCTTTTCTGGGTTCTCTTCAGATCCTTTCAAATGTGTCTGCAAAATTCTTTTATGTACAACTGAGCTTGTTATCTTTTGTATCTAAATGCCTTGAATATAAATTGGTCTTTCCTTGAGAAATGCATTGACAACATTACTTCCTCTCAGACTTTATCAATCTGGTGATTCTTTTTTTTTATCAGCGAATAAAATAATTATATTAAAATAAATTTAATAGTTCAAAATTAACAGTGGAATGTTAAAACAAAGATTATACAATTTCTGTGACATCTTGTATCTTACACTCTTGCTTCCTAACTATTATAACCAGCACTACTTACTGAACAAATGAAGGAACAATAATAAATTGCTATAGCTTTATATTGATTACATAAAAAGAATTAGAAAGACATGGAAAATGAAATCTATTGCATCAATACATGAGGTATCAAACCCAGGGTGTATATATATTTTGGTAACCTTGTGATTAACCCAAAATTCTCTACTATTTATGTTGGCCTTCAACACCGCTATCTGTCTTTCAGCTGATATCACTTGTCTCATCACCTATGTTTGGTTTCCCCTGTCATTTCAACATATTTAAATCAGTAACATAACCTTGAACAAAAATGTGCCAAGTGGAAATAGGAATTGTAACTTCAAACTCAAATTGATTACAAGAAAAATTGTCACAACAGCTTTTTAAACCTTGCTTCCCGAATAGCAAAGGCTTGGGTTCATATATAGTTTTATTTTACCTAAACGATACCATCAACCTTCACCCTTTATAACCTACCCATTACCCACTCGGGTTCTCTCCTACCTTCAAACCCTGCCCGTTCAAGCATGGGTATCCTCCATTCACCATTCTTTAACCATGTGTCACAGCATATGTATGAAATTGTATATTTAAATACTTCACCATCGTATACCATACCAAAATGTCAACATTCATCATACTTTGTTATAGTCTTTAACAACTTTGATCAGAGAATATTTTCTTGAAATGAAATCAATAATATTGTATCAAACATGATAAAAGTAATCAGAACAAGTTCCTAAACAGTTACAAAAGTATACTACCATGTAAACATATCTTGTGATTATCACAATCACTTTATACATATAGAATTATTTCAGAATACAAATCTTTACATCACCAGGTAGGGTAATGATAAACCCACCACACCCTACCCAAACAGGTCAGAGATGGTGGGGTACCCATCGGATTCGGGATAAATTGTCATCTCTATGCCGAGACAGAAAATTTGGAAGCCAACAAAATACTGTTTTTAAGTCTTCGACAAGGCAGGCAGGAAAGTTTTTCTACTAATTAGCATTTAATAGGTTAGGGGAGACTTTGCATGGAAATTGGGAGTCCCGTCAGTTTTTGTGTGAGCATTTCAAATGTTTTTATTCCTATTGTGACTATGAATATCTGACATATTTTATTGTGAAAATGACATCACTTTTGGCAGTTCTGTAAATTATGTGTATTTACTACCCTTTGACCTTGGTAAAAAAGCAATCACAAGTGGAGATCAATAAGAAAGAAACCTTGTTCTTGTCGCGCCAACCCAGCCCAAATGGTCTAGATAGCAAGTTAATCTTTCTTGAAGGCACATCTTGTGAGGGTTCCTGAGTGACTTGCCTTGGTGTAGCACCCAAGTGTGATGCTCTGCAAAGCAAAGTATATTGGCTTTAAGACACCATGTCAATGTAGTTGACCAACAACAGAGGAAAAAGGAAGTAAGATTTACCGGAGAGAGCACAGGCATGGAGCAACCAAAATAATGAAAGTTAAGCTAAAACATCAGATAGAGAGAAGTTGCCAATGCGCTCAGATTAAAGATCTAACATATGCCAAATTTATAATACAATACATACCGTGGAGATGGTTGTACTTTTTGGCCAGATTGGTACTGTAGGGTAGCCTCCAACATTGATTCTGCCATAACCATTCTTTTCTCCATTTCGGCAAGTGATGCTATGGCTTCCTCATACTTTTCCTGCAGCAATGTAGCAGTTGTATCAATTATCAATCTGAGAGACGTACACTTGCCCACACGCACATGACAGAAGCTACACAATCTACCACAGCAATTGGTCTAGTCATCTCATCAAATTGATTCAGGTATAACACAACCATGAATGTAATTGTAGACTACAGATGCATTGTGTAATTCCGGTTTAAGAATTCCTTCGGGGAAGATAGTAAATCACAATGAGGAGAATCAAACCAAAAAATTGCAATGACTTGTAAGAAACTTCTGTAGAAGAATCAAGATATAAGTACCTGAAGTACTTGGACTGCATATCTCTGTGCTTCTGCATCTTGTTCAGCAAACCTACGGGCATCTTCTGTAACCTTCTGTTCTTGCTCCACCCGCATCAAGACCTACACAATAAGCAATATCACAATACAATGTATAAGCTAAGAAAACATTATCTTAATTAGCTACCGATTGAAAAGGGGCAGAAGTAAAACCTGAAGCATGACATGTTCTTGTTCCTGTTTATCAGCAAGAGATCTTCGAAGCTCGGTTACCTCTTGCTCTAACTGCTCAATCTGGAGATCATAAGCAGATTCTCAACATACAAAATACTATAAAGGCTTCTATAATAAAATAAAAAACGAGGAGCTTAACTGCAAACCAAGAATTCGTCATTGGACAACATTCAGGTCTACCAGAAATAGGTGACAGCCCCACAGAATTAATTAACATAATTACTTGTATGATCTTTCCATTGATAAATCATAAGTCGAGAGCTAGTTCACATAAAATATGAATAGCATTTATCAATTTACATCATGTTAACATATCACACAAAAGGAACACAAACTTCCGAAACAATGACCGGATGATCAGAACCAACCCAAACAGCACAGCTGAAACCCTACAAAATCACGAGAATTTTTTTTACAAGACCAGCTAGTTCACTGTCTCACTGTACAAAAATACTAGAACTCCATGTGACATCTGTCATCAACATAGTTGCAGCTAGGAACCATACAAGAGAAAACATTTTATACCTTGATGCAACATAGGTAGCAAATATGGCTGGTGCAGAAGTGGAAACTATAGCTATATGATGGAAACTGTACAAGAATTTTTGCAACTTTCTAGTTTGAAAAGAGACATCCGTGAATAGATGTGATGATAACTGAATCCTGTATTCCATCCTTACTAAAAGCATTTCCATGCTGGGAGCATCTCTTGTGCTTGTTAAACTACACTCCAATCTAAAAATAGCGGTGATTAAGTGGAGAGTCCAACTAGGTTATCAAGTGGTCTCAAACTCTACACACTCTCCACGCGGCATACTTAACATTACACATGAGCATCTTTATTTGTGTTATCTCATTACCAATGATGGGTCATTTGCTTCTAAAATATATCAAGTTTCTTCTAAGACAGCATGGTAATTGGGGTGATGATGCAGATACAGTTCACAAGAATAACCATCTCTTTTCTACCAGAAAAAATAAAGATCTGCTATGAGTAAAGATGAAGAAAGACATACCCTAGCACTCAACTGCCTTCTATTATCTTGCTTTACCATCTCCATTAAAGCTGTCTCCAGCTCCTCCCCTCTGTCCAAAGATTGGAACATTTAATGTTAATATGCAGTGATAAACAATGTTTCTCAGTAGCTAAAAAGTAATGTTGTGTCCGGTATAATTCTGCGTACTCACTTTTAATTTCTATGTAGCCTATTGAACAACATAAATGGCTTATTTTTGCAGAACATGATGATGATTAGAAGTATTAACTTTCAAGCATGGCCTGAAGTTTAAATTCTATATTGTTAAGATTTGGTTGTTATATATCACCAAGTCTATAACCATACTAAAGTGAACAGCATGGAATATAACTTGTGAAACCCATATAGGATAAGGTCGTCTTTTACAGAGCAGATAAGGTAAGGTAACAATGTGCAACCAGTCATACGGAAAATGCTAACCTGAGCACAGCAGATCTTTTCTCTTCCAACAACTTGCACAATTTAACCTTCAACCAGACCACCTGCATATATTTCAGGCATTAAAATTTCAAAAGATCTACTTTCCTGACATCACATAGAAATTAAAATGCAAATCAAGCAACCATATTCAGTATGTGGCTGAAAGGATACATTTAGTAGAGTATCTCCCTAGTTGAGATTGTGTGTTTGAATTCCATTGGATTTGGGTGGGGAGGTTTTAGGGATCGTGGGTTTTCATCTTGGACAAAGGAATACAGATAAGTACCAAGTAAGAAAAAGGAAAGATAAACTACCTGCTCCTGAAGATCTGGAGCAGAATCCGTCTCCCCGTTGCCTGTCGAGCTAACAAGATATTCATCTGCACTAGTGGACCCAGAGTCGGAGGGAGTTAAATCACCATTTGTCTGCTTGGCAAGTGCTTGTTCTGCTTTAGGATCCTTCTTGAAACTATATAACTTAGAGGCCAGGCCCTTAGAATCCCTCACGGAATGGAGACCCTTCGATCTTTCCTGGGCTGCAGCTATTACAGCTGGCCGATGTTTACTTCTCAACTCCTGCAATCTGGTTTCAGTTACATTTTGGTAACCCATGCAAGCAGTCAATACAAGTTGGCTGCTATCAAACGTTGAGCCAGCCAGTGACTGCAGCAAAGTAACTGCATCTCCAGCATCTTTAGTTGTAACCAATGCTGGGCCTACAGAACACTGAGCAACATTAAATTTCCAAAGTAAAATAGCCCACACAGCTCATGTTGAAGTACCCAATCAATACATCGCTCAATTTAAGAAACCATCCAGTACCGTATAATTCCAACAAAGCAAGTGCAGTTCGGAATAACATGACACGATTTCCTTCAAAAAGAAGCACATCCCAGACTCGAAGAACTGAAAACACAAAGAAATACATCAAATCATAAGTAAGCTTCGAAGTATCATTGTCCATCATGAGGTTGCCAAAAAGAAGCAAAAGTTCAAGCATAATAGTTATTGTAATAAAGAATGCAACTTAAAACCTGACCACTTTCCCACGGAAGCATGTTCGTGAAAATGGTAAGGAACCATGCCCCAGTCACCCATGCCACCTGCACTCCTAGGTAATCCAGATGGTTGACTGCAACAAATTAATGTGCCATTAGAAACCACCCAAAAACCTCATACAAAGAGAATATTTGAAAAATGACAAAAGAAACACACCCAGTTTGGGAAATCTCTCCCGCACCAACTCCTCAAAAACAAGTTGATCCACCTGGAAAAAAGCAACAACTTCAGGATGAATCTTAAGCCTCACGCAGAAGAGTATCTAATTTGATCCAATGAAAGAAAGACATGATTATGACTAACAGGCAAACCCAAATCCACAGCAGACAATTACCTGAGATTCTGTCATTTCCTCAGAGTAATAGCCCCCAAAGTAGTCATCAATGATGCCCAACAAGGCCCTGAGAATCATAGTGCAATTTGTAAATGATATATTTGACATTAGAGACTCATAGGGGTGCTGTGTGCATGTAAATATCATGCCAATGTATTCTTCCAGGAAGCAAATAAATAAATGAAGAAACAATGATTATGGACTTCTATTCTAATATTCCCCTCACTAAAAAGATCGTGTCTTACACAACTTATTTTTCATCTAATGAGTCCATGAGTACTAATTCAAATTTCATTTTGACAACAAAATTTCAAAACCTACCAAAAGGCATTTTCTTCAGGCATCAGTAGTAGTAACAAGCCAGCAAAGAAATTCATGGCCTGCGAGTCAATAAACCAAACATATATACAATGAATGGTACAAGGAAGACGTTACTTGAGGAGAAAAGAAATTATGTGGTGACAGACAAAAACCTCATTCCACAATAAATGAAACACCGCAACTCAGTGTTCAGTATTGCCACCAAGTACCTGACAATAACCAACTGAGGGATTGTGTCGAGCATATGCTGTAAGTAAACGCCTCAAAGCATTTCTACCATCTTCATCCAAGGCTGGATGACCTGGGAAAGTTCGAGGTAGATCCTGCATTTAGACCAGGAAAATAAACTTTAAATTTCAAAAACAACCCAAATATGACAGAGAAAAACTCACAAACTGAATAAATTGGAAATTATGAATCTATGGATGTAATAACCTTCTCAATCTGCCCTTTCCATTTCTCAGGAACACAAACATAGTTTGTACATGATGCCTTACTGTTGTTTTCTAGCAAGCTACTCTGATCTGCATTATCACCAGAATTGTTTTCAGGAGCTAGTAGGTCTTGATAATAGTTCTCCACGCGACGTGCTTTCACACCCACAAAGGCTTGCCAAAGCTGAAAGATCAATCACAAAATGAGGAACCCATTCACTTACAAATGACTCCACAAAAAGAGGTCGTTCAATAGTGTATAATCTACCTCTCCCCTGAGAGCCATCGGCACCCCACCATGAACAAGAAACTCCAACTCTTGTTTACAATGATGTAAAGATTCTGGGGGGATCACATCACCACCAGCACCTGTAGAAGAGTCATTTGTACTGGCATTTGAAGCGGCATCTTGTGCAGAGTCTGACCTGTCCAGATCATAAAATTCATCCTCAGAGTCTTCATCAGAGGCCACTTTTGGAGATATACCCTCTTCAATAGGAGATAGCAGCTTCGCATTTCCACTCTCTTGCTCATCTTTTGATATATTGTTCTTTCTCTTAACACGAGCACTCATCATTTCTTCAATGGCATGCAAGGATGGTCTAATCTCAGCCCATATTTGGGTCATATGATTTTTTTTCTTCCCTCCTGCTGATGGCATCTCTTCCTTCTCAATATCATTTCCAGTCGAAACATCATAACCTGGCTTTGTTTGGCTTGATTCATCATCCTCCGCAGCATTTCTTAAACTATCATTAACCTCTTTGTCTGAACCTTTAGCATGCAAAACCTTTTTATCCTCCTCTAGAGATAACCCATGTTCCAGAAAACTCTTCCATCTATCAGACCTTTCCTCCTCTTCTTCCTAAAATAATATGCACATCACACATAATATGATATTACCATTTTTTTCAAGATTAAGTTTTCTTAAAACCCCAAATAGTCACTGGGAATAAGTGTGACAAAAACTTGATTAGGACCCAACAGCACACCTAACCACCAAATAGTGCTTAATGTAACAGAATGACATTCAAGTTAGCTTATCTGGTACATGGCACACATGCTTCCTAAACATATGTTTCTGTCTTTATGTTAATTTTTAGGCAACCAAACAGGGTTCTGGGATTTAGTTGAGCAAGAGAATAAAAGTTGCAGAATTAAAAACCTTATAGATATGGGCATATTCTCTGTATCTTTGTACATGCTGAGGTCTCACAGCAAATCCATAAGCATCCCTGTAAACACAATGCCCATTGATTATACACAACATTCAATAGATCCTGACAAACAGGTTTTGAGCAGCAACTCATTACTAATTTGAACTCCAACATGGGAACACAATCAGAAAAAAGAAACATCATGGTGATAACACATCACCACACCCATCCCTAATTCTACCCGGCATTTCCCAGAAGAAAACAAAATTCGAATCCAACATTTCACGCTCAACAATCCAAATCAACCCGTTCAATCTCAGTCGCATTCCACAGGTTCTCACGCTAAACGGAACAAATCTAGCAAAACTACCAACGAATCGAAGAACAATGAGTAAAATAGATCCAATCGATCCGATCAGAGACACCATGACAAGCAGTTGACCGATTAGCGTTGACCGATGGAAGAAAACAGAAGCGAATCGAACGAAAAAGAAGAAAGAATCCGGAATTGACAGTGAAGAGGAGCGTATATACCTCTTGTGTTCGAAGCTGAGAAGCGGATTCGATGAGACTCTGTCGGCCTTCATTTCGCAGTTACGATTGCTCGATTTTGGCGGAGAGAGATCTCAGGAAGAAGTTGGCTATGGCTCTCTCTCTCCTCTGCAACTACAAAATTGTAGAGAGAGAAAGTAGAAGACCCCGTTTGGCTCCTACGCTTACTCAGTCTCAGTCTGTCTTCTTCTAAGAGTGACGACCAACAGAAGAACCATTTTCACATGGCCATAGCGAAATCACCGTCACACACTATTTACATGTGCCCATTTCTTAACACGGAGACCCAAAATTATAATTGTTGGAAAATAATAATAATGTTTAGATATTTAACAGTGGTACATTGATTGAAGATTTACAGATGATGCTAATGGAATGTTAGTATTTACTATTTCATCAAATGACCTAGCCTGATATAATAAGGTATTTATTGGCGTTTTAGGTGAAATACTTTGACCGTTAGGTTCAATGTATCATAGTAAATTTTTGCATTTCGTGTATTTTAATATGGCTAATAAGAATTTTTGCAATTTTATGTGGTTGTTGAGATGGGGTCGATTGTTATAAATATGTGGGAGCCAAGCCAACATTAAGAAATAAGAGAGAGCCAACATGTAAAATAATGTTCATGTGTAGGACGTGTAAATGTCCCCCAATACTAGAAGGGTCCATGAGTTTGAAGAAAATAATTAGTAACTAATAGTACGAGCGTTCATGTTCCAACCAAAAACCGGTTTGACCGCCCACCCAAATTGACCTGCGGGTTCAGAAACGGGTTGTGGATGAAAAATGTCTGACCCATACAAGAATTGGCGGGTTGTGGGTTGAATATATCAAAACCATGGTTAACCGGTCCGCCCGCACTACACATCTTTCAGTCTATTTAA